>JAWKAJ010000137.1:0-35298 GCA_033816785.1 Picus viridis
TATCACGGTATCACCAAGGTTGGAAGAGACCTCAAAGATTATCGAGTCCAACCTGTCACCACAGACCTCATGATTAGACCATGGCACCAAGTGCCACGTCCAATCCCCTCTTGAACACCTCCAGGGATGGTGACTCCACCACCTCCCTGGGCAGCACATTCCAATGATGAATGACTCTCTCAGTGAAGAACTTTCTCCTCACCTCCAGCCTAAACTTCCCCTGGTGCAGCTTGAGACTGTGTCCTCTTGTTCTGGTGCTGGTTGCTAGAGAGAAGAGACCAACCCCTTCCTGGCTACAATCACCTTCAGGTAGTTGTAGAGAGCAATAAGGTCACCCCTGAGCCTCCTTCTCCAGGCTAAACAACCCCAGCTCCCCTCAGCCTCCCTCCCTCACAGGGCTTGTGCTCAAGGCCTCTCCCCAGCCTCGTTGCCCTTCTCTGGACACGTTCAAGTGTCTCGATGTCCTTCCTAAACTGAGGGGCCCAGAACTGGACAGAGAATAGAACAGAGTAGACTAGAATAGAGTAAAATAGAATGGAATGGAATGGAATAGAATAGAATAGAATAGAATAGAATAGAATAGAATAGAATAGAATAGGAACAGAACAGAATAGAATAGAATAGAATAGCATAGCATAGCATAGCATGATAGCATAGCATAGCATAGAATAGAATAGAATAGAATAGAATAGAATAGAATAGAATAGAATAGAATAGAATAGAATAGAATAGAAATAGATTAGAACAGAATAGACCAGGTTGGAAGAGACCTTCAAGATCATCATGTCCAACCTATCACCCAACACCATCTAATCAACTAAACCATGGCACCAAGCACCCCATCCAGCCGCTCTCTAAACACCTCCAGTGATGGTGACTCCACCACCTTCCCTGGGCAGCCCATTCCAATGGCCAATCTCTTTCTATGAAGAACTTCTTCCTAACATCCAGCCTAAAAATTACTTCAAATTACCATGAGAAACAGCAAGGAAAAAATGTATACTATCATCAGTGGAAATATTTTGCAACCCTATGGCTAGACAATTAGGATTACCAAATTGTGAGCAATTTAGTTAAAAGTCAAAAAAAAAGTATGTTGGCAGTCTAATTATTTCAGCTACAAAATTCAATGTGCTCTTTGTGTCATGGATACATATGGCACAAGAATTGATTACTGCTATGAGTCTGTAGTGCAAGCACCACAAAGTCAGTTGGAAATATTAATTCATCTTCTACCGAGTTCTTTGTCTTCCTCAGAACATTAGAATATTAGCTCTCCTTATGGCTACTCAAAACAATACTTAACCACTTTACAGAACCACACAATCACAGAATGTTAGGGGCTGAAGGGACCTCCAAAGCTCATCCAGTCCAACCCCCTGCCAGAGCAGGATCGCCTAGAGCAGGTCACAGAGGAACTCATCCAGGAAGGTTTTGAATATCTCCAGAGAGGAAGACTCCACAACCCCCCTGGGCAGCCTCTTCCAGGGTTCTGTAATCCTCACAGGGGAAAAAATTCCTCCTATGCCTCAACTTCCACCATTGCCCCTTGTGCTGGCATTGGGCATCACCCAGTAGAGCCTGGGCCTCCATCTTTCAGGCACTCACTTAGCACATCTTTACCAACATCAATGAGGTCACCTCTCAGGCTCCTCCTCTCCAAGCTACAGAGCCCCTAGCTCCAGGCTCTCCTCATAAGGAAGATGTTCCACTCCCCTATCATTTCTATGGCTCTTTGCTGACTCTTTCAGGCAGGTCCCTTGAACTGAGGAGCGCAGGAACCTGACACAATACTCCAGATGTGGCCTCAGCAGGGCTGAGTAGAGGGGGAATTAGTGGAAAACACATTTGGATGAAGTTACGGCTCTACAGTATGAAGACACAAAGTTGAAAATAACACAAAACTCACAAGATTGATGGAGATGTTGCTGAAAAATTAGAGAACTGAACAGACCAGTCTTTGCTAAACTGTGATATTCACATCTGTCACATTTGTTACGGTCTGCTTCTGACACTGTGAAGTGTCCTTATTTCACGCTGTCCAGAACATTGCTTTCTCAGTGACTGTCACTGCAGCAGACAGCAATTGTTCCTGGAAGGGGCAGTGTATAGTGTGACTACAGAATTGAAACAGATGAGCTGATCAGAATCACTGGGCTTCAAAACAAGTATTGAGATGAGCAGTCAGTAGATCTTTCTGGTTTTTCCTTTTGCCTAGACAGAAGAGCAAACAGAGATGCCAACAAATCAACCAAACCAAGCAACAGCAGACAGATGCATTGTTTGTGCATAGAAATGCATGAAGGCCAAGAACAATGCAAATGGAGTTTGTAGACAGGCTACAGCTTGATGAAGAAATTGTCTAACATAAATGACAACAGTGAACCTTGAGGACAAATGACAACAGCCTGTGAAAAGTACGGGGTGGGTACACGAGTGTGTCCAGAAGATTGAGGAAGGTTCTCTTCCTCTCTGCTCTGCCCTACTGAGACCTCACCTGGAATATTGCATCCAGTTCTGGGCTCCCAGTTCAAGAGAGACAGGGATCTGCTGCAGAGAGTCCAACAGAGGGCTACAAGGATGATGAGGGGACTGGAGCACTGCACTGGAGGAGGGGCTGAGAGCCCTGGGGCTGCTTTTAGTCTGGAGAGGAGAAGACTGAGAGGGGGTTTAATAAATGTCTATAAATATCTAAGGGCTGGGGGTCAGAAGGAGGGGACAACCTCTGCTCACTTGCACCCTGGGATAGGACAAAGGGCAATGGATATAAACACAGGAGGTTCCACCAACATGAAGAGGAACTTCTTTACTGTGAGGCTCACAGAGCACTGGAACAGGCTCCCCCAGAGACTTTGTGAGTCTCCTTCTCTGGAGACTTTGAAGCCCTGCCTGGACATGCTCCTGTGTGACCTGCACTAGATTCTCTGGTCCTGCTCTGGCAGGGGGATTGGACCGGATGGTCTCCGAGGTCCCTTCCAACCCCTAACATCCTGTGACAAGGGGCCATCGTTGCAAATGTTCTCTTGATTCTCAGAAGCTGTGAAGCCAAGTCAGTAGCAGCCGCAGAGCTCAGCAGAAATGTCTCAAACCCCTGAGTCATCAGCCTGGCTGGCTGTGCAAAGGAGATCTGCAGGTGATGGTTCAATGCAATGTGGCTGAGCCATGCTACTTTCCACAGTTAGTGGCACGCACTAACTGGCCACCTTGGCTTCCTTCCCTGGTCCACAAATAGAGCAGGGCTGGCAACTAAAGTAAATTTCATCTCTGTGCTTATGGAAGCAGAGTAATAGTTTTAGTCAGCCTGTTGTTGCTGGGCTGTGGGTCTAGATTCATAATTATGTAACAACATTTCAGTGTCTTAAAACACAGTATGTGCAGATGCCTGACAAAACTGTCTGGTTCTGCACTCCTAGAGATGAAACTTTGAAGCATCATGACTTCGTTTTTGCTTTTTTTCTTTTTCATCTGGAAACTACAGGCAAAAACCTGGAGACTGGGGAATTCAGGCAGACCTTTTAATCACAGGTGTCACCCTGGGCTGTGACAGAGGAGCTTAACAGTCAATCCTGGCAGATTACATGCAAAGATATTATTAGAAAAGGCAGGATAAAAGACAAGTGGTGGCTTTGCAGGCCTACGTGAAAGGGAAAAGGGAAGCATCAAGTCCACATTCAGCCAATCTGATAGCCTAATCAAAAAGAAGCACATCAGACACTGCAGAGTGCCAAGGTAGAATAGAATAGAAATAGAATAGAATAGAATAGAATAGAATAGAATAGAATAGAATAGCACAGCATAGCATAGCATAGCATAGCATAGAATAGAATAGCATAGCATAGAATAGCATAGCACAGCATAGCATAGCATAGCATAGCATAGCATAGCATAGCATAGAACAGAATAGAACAGACCAGACCAGACCAGGTTGGAAGAGACCATCAAGATCATCGCGTCCAACCTATCATCCAACACCACCTAATCAACTAAACCATGGCACCAAGCACCCTATCAAGTCTCCTCCTGAACACCTCCAATGATGGTGACTCCACCATCTCCCTGGGCAGCACATTCCAATGGGCAATCACTCTCTCTGTGTAGAACTTCTTCCTCACCTCCAGCTTAAACCTGCACTGGCGCAGCTTGAGACTGTGTCCTCTTGTTCTGGTGCTGATTGTCTGGGAGAAGAGACCAACCCCCACCTGGCTACAGCCGCCCTTCAGGGAGTTGTAGACAGCAAGAAGGTCACCCC
Source organism: Picus viridis (assembly GCA_033816785.1). NCBI lineage: Eukaryota > Metazoa > Chordata > Aves > Piciformes > Picidae > Picus > Picus viridis. Next base: position 4,250 of record JAWKAJ010000137.1, read on the forward strand.
TGAGTCTCCTCTTCTCCAGGCTAAGCAACCCCAGCTCCCTCAGCCTCTCCTCATAGGGCTTGTGTTCCAAACTCCTCACCAACTTTGTTGCCCTTCACTGGACACCTTCCAGCAACTCAACACCCTTCCTAAACTGAGGGGCTCAGAACTGGACACAGGACTCAAGGTGTGGCCTAACCACTGCAGTGGACAGGGGCAGAATGACCTCCCTGCTCCTGCTGGCCACACTGTTCCTGATGCAGGCCAGGATGCCATTGGCCTTCTTGGCCACCTGGGCACACTGCAGGCTCATGTTCAGCCTACCATCGACCAGTAGCCCCGGGTCCGAGATGGCTAGGAACATTCAAAGGGTAGTTATTGTTATTATTCCTTACATATATGAGTAAAGAAAAGACCTCTTGATATTGCAGTTGGCTATAACATCAGCTTCCCTCAGCTAGGTATTGCCAGAAGGCATCAGAGAAAACATCTATTTAGTGAAAACCAAACAATTACCTTGTAATTGCCATCTCGTGTGTCACATTTAATGCCAGCGTCTCTGAATCAAGGGAAGCTCAAGAAAGGCCTATCTGAAATCCTAAAAAAAAAACCCCATATGGCAAATATTTTAATTGGGCTACTTCTGCTAATGAAGCTTAAGTATCACAGCATCACACAGCAATATTTCTTCCTCTCTGTAGAGCCCAACATTCACCCTTAAATTTAACATTCCTGTACATCCTGAGGAAACCTGTTTAATTTTTGCTTATTAGACTCTCTGAAATACAGCTTATTCAGACCAAACTTTAGCCACTTCATAAAAACTACTGATTTGCACTCAAATGGCACACTGGAGCAGTCTGAAAACAAAAACCCATTTGTCCTGTCTCAGCTGATGTATAGAGTAATTTCCTGAGATTCTTTCATTGCAATTTGCAAGCACATTAGCTAAGACCATAAAACAAAAGCAATCTGTACTACCCATGGCCCAGGGAGGCAGAAGCAGAAAGTTGGAAAACATAACAAATGTCTGAATCATCCAGAGGCAGGGACAAAACTCTCTACCTCAACACAGAACACCATTATCTGAAATGCCTCATCTGTTATTCTAACTGACAAAGTAAAATCTGTCCAGTGAACACCCAATAATGCAACATATGCTTAAAACAGGCTGTAGGGGAAAGAGGGGACTCACAGGCTCACAGAAATAGGGGTTGGAAGGGACCTCTGGAGATCCTTGAGTCCAAGCCCCCTGCCAGAGCAGGACCAGAGAATCCAGTGCAGGTCACACAGGAAGCATCTAGGCAGGGCTTGAATGTCTCCAGAGCAGGAGACTCCACAGCCTCCCTGGGCAGCCTGTTCCAGTGCTCTGGGACCCTCACAGTCATGAAGTTCCTCCTCATGTTGAGGGGGAACCTCCTGTGTTGTAGTTAGTATCCACTGCCCTTTGTCCTATCACAGGGTGCAAGTGAGCAGAGGCTGTCCCCCTCCTTCCCTGACCCCCAGCCCTCAGATACCTATAAACAGTTATCAAATCCCCCTCAGTCTTCTCCTCTCCAGACTAAACAGTCCCAGGCCTTTCAGCCTCTCCTCACAGTGCATTGCTCCAATCTCTTCATTATCCTTGTAGCCCTCTGTTGGACTCTCTGCAGCAGATCCCTGTCCCTCTTGAAATGGGGAGCCCAGAACTGGATGCAATATTCCAGGTGAGAGCTCAGTAGGGAAGAGCAGAGGCGGAGAACCTCCCTCGACCGAGAGAAGGACTAGAAGGCTAACTTAAGCTAGGTTAATTCAGGGGACAACACTGCTGTTAGGTTCTGAGACTCCTAATCTCTTTGTCCAGTTCCTGCAGGTAGATCTTCAAGTCAGCCCTAGCTCTGAAGGGGAATTTTTTCCCCCCTTTCTTCTTTCCCTATCAAACTGCTGGAACACCACAGATCTCACATCAATCCCCGAAGAGAGAGCAGCTGTAACATTGAAGTTCTCTGCTGAACAATCCAAGGCAGGATTTAGCAGGTCCCATTAAGCACACCTTATGATATTTGTTTCTTTGTTTTCAAATAGGAGATGTAAGGGAATACATTGTGAGTGGGGAGGTGGATATCATTGTAGCTTTGGTAAACAGTCACCTGAGAGCATGGATAGGAAGGATCTGGATGTGCTGGAGCATGTCCAGAGAAGGGCCACGAAAGGATGATCAGAGGGCTGAAGCTCCTCTGCTATGAGGACAGACTGAGAGAGCTGGGGCTGTTCCAGTCTGGAGAAGGTTTCCCCAGGAGACCTAGTTGTGGCCTTCCAGTATCTGAAGGGGCTACAAGAAAGCTGGGGAGGGACTTTTTTTAGGCTGTCAGGGAGTGATAGGACTAGGGGGAATAGAAAAAAAACCAAACAACTAGAAATGGGCAGATTCAGATTGGATGTTAGGAAGAAGTTGTTCCCCATGAGGGTGGTGAGACACTGGAACAGCTTGCCTCAGAAGGTGGCAGAAGCCTCATCCCTGGAGGTGTTGAAGGGCAGGCTGGTTGTGGCTCTGAGCAAGCTGGTCTAGTGTGAGGTGTCCCTGGCCATGGCAGGGGGTTGGAACTGGATGATCCTTGAGGCCCCCTTCCAACCCTGACAATTCTATGATTCTATGAGTCCATAAGAAAGGAAACCACAAAGGCATCGCTACGCAGAATGATTTCTTCAGCATCTCTCAGCATGGATTTCAACCAAATCAAGAGAACACCACATGGTGTTTCTAAAACTGCATTTCAGCATCTGGCAAGAAGGAAATCTCTGGTTAAGATCATGCAGTTCAAGGAAGGCCTTATTCAAGAAAGCCCTAAATATAAGTTTCTGCAACGGAGAGAACTTAAAATTGCCTGTCAACAAATCAGCAGATGCCCTTTCTGAAGCTGACAGGTGCTTGTTGTCATTAACCTAATGACCATAAATACTCCTTGGACAGGGTACAATCAATTGCTTTCATCAGATTCTACTATCACTTATAAAGAATGGAGACAATTTTTTTAATCCATGCTTTGCAGGGGCATTGAATACCCACGTTCAACATATCCTGGCAAAGCTGACTGTCAGTTTCTTTCCCTTTTGACAAAAAACAATCAGCATTTTTCCTATAAGGTTGCAGTCCTGTCTCAAGTGTGGGCTCATAGGCAACTTTAATTCCCCCCCCCCAACATTAAATTTGCCAGACCAGATCAGATGGAAGCAAATGGCAGCTGTATTTGCATGGAAAACTACAATCGACAATGGAATGCAATGAATATGTACCCAATATCATAGTAGTATCATAGTATCAGTCAGAGTTGGAAGGGACCACAAGGATCATCTAGTTCCAACGCCCCTGCCATGGACAGGGACACCCCACACTATATCCGGCTGGCCAGAGCCTCATCCAGCCTGGGCTTAAACACCTCCAGGGACAGGGCCTCAACCACCTCCCTGGATAACCCATTCCAGGGTTCACCACTCTCATGGGGAAGAACTTCCTCCTCACGTCCAGCCTGAATCTCCCCACCTCCAGCTTCATTCCATTCCCCCTAGTCCTATCACCACCTGAGATCCTAAGAAGTCCCTCCCCAGCCTTCTTGTAGGCTCCCTTCAGATACTGGAAGGCCATAATTACGTCACCTGGGAGCCTTCTCTTCTCCAGACTGAACAGCCCCAACTCCTTCAGTCTGTCCTCATAGGAGAGGTGCTCCAGCCCTCTGATCATCCTCATGGCCCTTCTCTGGACACATTCCAGCACCTCCAGATCCCTCTTGTAATAGGGGCTCCAGAACTGGAGGCAGTACTCCAGGTGGGGTCTCACAAGGGCTGAGTAGAGGGGGAGAATCCCCCTCCCTTGACCACACTTCTCTCGATGCAGCCCAGGATCTGATTTGCTTTCCGGGCTGCAAGTGCACACTGAGAGCTCATGTTGAGCTACTCATCCACCAGCACCCCCAAGTCTCTCTCCTTAGGGCTGCTCTCCAGCCAGTCCCTGCCCAGCCTGCATTTGTGCCTGGGATTGCCTCGACCCAGATCCAGGACCCTGCACTTGTTCTTGTTGAATCTCATGAGGTTGGCTTGTGCCCACCTTTCCAGCCTGTCCAGGTCCCCCTGGATGGCATCCCTTCCCTCCAGCCCTGTCTGCTGCACCACACAGCTTGGTGTCACCTGCAAACTTGCTGAGGGTGCACTCAATGCCACTCTCCATGGCACCCACAAAGCTGTTGAGCAAGCCTGGTGCCAGGACTGATCCCTGAGGGACTCTGCTTGTCCCTGGCCTCCACTGGGACATGGACCCGTTGACAGCCACTCTTTGGGTGCGGCCATCAAGCCAGTTTTTTATCCATCTAGTGGTCCATCCATCAAACCCATGTGTCACCAGTTTGGTATATCCAGGGTTTACAATATTTACAGGGATTTACAATTAATAAACAGCACAAGAACCCCCCCTGGCTAAGGAGCAGGGGCAGCTACTAGCTTCTCCCTCCCTTACTCCCGGTACAAAAGGGACAAAGAGACAGGAGCAGAGATGTTAATACCAGTCTCAATGAAAGCAGTGCAGACAAGGTCAAGCAGAAGCAAGTTAGTATCTCCTGCCTGAGGAAGCAAGACGAGAGAGAAATTGTTTTCTTTACTAGCAGAATGAACAGAACAGAACAGAATAGAATAGAATAGAATAGAATAGAATAGAATAGAATAGAATAGAATAGACCAGACCAGGTTGGAAGAGACCTTCAAGATCATCGTGTCCAACCTATCATCCAACACCACCTAATCAACTAAACCATGCAACTAAACCATGCATCAAATAAACCATGCATTAAGTCCTTTAACTCTTCCAATGGGATTGTTTAGAATGATCTTGATTATCCTTTTGCACCCAATAGGGATTTGTTTACATTTTACTACTTTCTGTTCAAGATCTGTGAAAAATTTGTACAGGCATAGCCTAAAACTACCACCCCTGGAATACAGTAACACAATCCACAGCAATGTCAGTCTCCAGCAAAGCTCTGTGATACATGGAGATTTTAGGATGCAATGTGAAATCTTGTTTCATGAACACAACAACCTGACTGAGGCCAACCCCAGGAACATTAGGAGTGCTTTCCAGGGACATCATTAAATCAAACACTTCTCTTAACTGTTTTCTTGAAGTTCAGCCCCATACATCAACAAATTCAAGGCAGTAAGTCTGGAGAAGATTAGAATACAGTAAGAGTCAGACAGAAGATAAAATACCAAAGAAATCAAATGTCTCCTCCTCTCTCCTGTTTTCGTTTGCTCATCTCCTGATGTGTTTTATCTCCTTCCCCTCTACCTTCTCCTTAAACTAAAATGGGCATCAGAGTGGATTCCTACCTCTCTTGCACATAAGCAGTTCCTTTGAGCATAAGATAAAAAAAAATGTTCTTAAAATGCTTTTACACTGAATCTTGCAACACCCTTAAAAAGAGGTTAAGCTACTTTCCAGACCTGCTGTATTGTAATTTACCAAAACAGACCAATGTGATTTTTGGTCTTTCAACTGCTGTCTTCTATGCACACAACAGATAATACTTTTCTCTTGGCCTGTTGGAGAAAAAATGCCTCTGCTTGCATTTCTTGCTTTGAAATCTCAAGAGATTATGGAAAATGTTAAGGAAAGCAAAGAGGACTCTCAAAAAGAACCCTCAAAAGGCAATGAGACAGGTAGATAGGTACTGTTAAAAAAAAAAAAAACCACAACAAAAAATGAAAACAATAAAGAAAAAAGAAAAAAAAAGAACAGTTAAGAAAAAGAAAAAGGAAAAGGGAAAGAAAAAGGAAAGGAAAAAAATTAAAAATAAAAAGAAAAAAGAGAAAGAAGAAAATGAAGAAAAAGAAAATAGAAGAAATAAAAGAAAAGAAAAAGAAAAAGAAAAAGAAAAAAAAAGAAAAAGAAAAAGAAAAAGAAAAGAAAAAGAAAAAGAAAAAAGAAAAAAAGAAAAGAAAAAGTAAAAGAAAGAGAAAGAAAAAGAAAGAGAAAGAGAAAGAGAAAGAAAGAGAAAGAGAAAGAGAAAGAGAAAGAGAAAGAGGAAAGGGAAAGGGAAAGGGAAAGGGAAAGGAAAGGGAAAGGGAAAGGGAAAGGGAAAGAGAAAGAGAAAGAGAAAGAGAAAGAGAAAGAGAAAGAGAAAGAGAAAGAGAAAGAGAAAAGAGAAAGAGAAAGAGAAAGAGAAAGAGAAAGAGAAAGAGAAAGAGGGAAAGGGAAAGAGAAAGGGAAAGGGAAAGGGAAAGGGAAAGGGAAAGGAAAGGGAAGGGAAAGGGAAAAAGAAAAAGAAAAGAAAAAGAAAAAGAAAAAGAAAAAGAAAAAGAAAAAGAAAAAGAAAAAGAAAAAGAAAAGAAAAAGAAAAAGAAAAAGAAAAAGAAAAAGAAAAAGAAAAAGAAAAAGAAAAAGAAAAAGAAAAAAAGAAAAAGAAAAAGAAAAAGAAAAAGGGAAAAAAAAAAGGAAAGGAAAGGGAAAGGGAAAGAGAAAAGGAAAAGGAAAAGGAAAAGGAAAAGGAAAAGGAAAAGGAAAAGGAAAAGGAAAAGGAAAAGGAAAAGGAAAAGGAAAAGGAAAAGGAAAAGGAAAAGGAAAAGGAAAAGGAAAAGGAAAAGGAAAAAAAAGGAAAAGAAAGAAAAAGGAAAGAAAAAATAGAATAAAATTTTAAAACAAAAAAAAAGTAAAGGAAAAATAAATAGAAAAAGAAAAATAAATAGGAAAAGTAAAATAAATAGAAAAGGAACCAAATACTGAAGAGAGAGTAGGAAGTATCTGAAAGAATCAATTTGTGCAGTATTTGGAACATGACCAGCACTGTAAGCAAGCATCACAGCACAGACTAGGGAAAGCAAGCACTGGCTGGATACCAAAAATCCCTCCTTTTGCTCTAAAACATTTGATGGCAAATAGTAGAGTTCAGCTATGCATGGCATTTAAAGCTAGAGTAGGAAAAGCATGATAAAGTGGGTAGCTGACACCATCTTAGTTGAACTGAGGACTAGGTGAACTAAATACCTATTTTAGTGTTTCCATCTTTTCCCTCAGGTGAATACCAACCTACTATCAACTAGCAAGGGGAATTATCAGTCCTAGTAGAGGGTGAAACTCAACAGCTCTACAGAGTTGTAATCCTGTGGCAGTCTCCGACTTGCCTTGATGCCAAGTTTATGCCACTCTTCAATTTCCCTACTACTACCACTCCTCCCTACTTCCCCCTCTGCGCTCTGCCCTGGTGAGGTCACATCTGGAATATTGTGTCCAGGGAATACTGTGTCCGGTTCTGTGCCCCTCAGTTCAAAAAGGACAGGGAGCTACTAGAGAGAATACAGAGCAGAGGCACAATGATGATTAAAGGAGAGGAACATCTTCCTTATGAGGAGAGACTGAGGGAGCTGAGGCTCTGCAGTTTGGAGAGGAAGAGCCTAAGACGTGACCTCATTCATGTTGATAAAGATGTGCAGAGTGAGTGCCAAGAGGAGGGAGCCAGGCTCTGCTGGGGGATGCCCAATGCCAGCACAAGGGGCAATGGTGGAAGTTGAAGCATAAGAAGTTCCATGTGAACATGAGGAATAATTTTTCCCTGGGAGGGTGACAGAACACTGGAACAGGCTGCCCAGGGAGGGTTGTGGAATCTCCCTCTGTGGAGATATTCAGGACCTGCCTGGATGAGTTCCTGTGTGACCTGGTCTAGGTGATCTAGCTCTGGCAGGAGGGTTGGACTGGATGAGCTTTGGAGGTCCCTTCCAGCCCCTAACGTTCTGTGATTCTGTCATAACACAGAGATGCTAACATCCAACTCCTGAAGGAGCAGGGAAGGTTGTGAATAGCTGCAGTGTTGTGAATAGACACTGCTGCTTTTAAGATTCCTGCAGTACTTACAAGTGCCAGACCACAGCACTAGGCCTTATGTCTATAAAAATGTAGCTTCAAAGACTTCTCTTCAATAGGAGAAAACCAAGACAACCCTGAGGGTTTTCAGAAACTTCACCTTTACATTACTAACCAGCACTGGTTAGGCCGCACCTTGAGTGCTATGTCCAGATCTGGGCTCCTCAATTTAAGAAGGACATTGAGACAATTGAACGTGTCCAGAGAAGGGCAACGAGGCTGGGGAGAGGCCTTGAGCACAGCCCTGTGAGGAGAGGCTGAGGGAGCTGGGGTTGCTTAGCCTGGAGAAGAGGAGGCTCAGAGGAGACCTTATTGCTCTCTACAACTCCCTGAAGGGAGGTTGTAGCCAGGTGGGGGCTGGTCTCTTCTCCCAGGCAACCAGCACCAGAACAAGAGGACACAGTCTCAAGCTGTGCCAGGGGAGGTTTAGGCTGGAAGTGAGGAGAAAGTTCTCCCCAGAAAGGGCCATTGGGATGTGCTGCCCAGGGAGCTGGTGGAGTCACCATCCCTGGAGGTGTTCAAAAAAGGATTGGACGTGGCACTTGAAGCCGTGGTTTAGTTAGTCATGAGGAGTTGGGTGATAGGTTGGACTTGATCTGTGAGGTCTTTTCCAACCTTATTGATTCTATGATTCTAATCCATTTGCCTTCGGGGACTGAAACATTGCTTGATTTCCAGAATGGAATTACAGGTCAGTCTAAGTTCTCACCCGAAGATTGCTTTTAGAAGACAGGAAAACTTTTCTCTCTTCCTTTTTTTTTTTCACTACCTTGTTTGAAAAATATTCTTGGAAGCTGGAAATGCCTGTCACTATTCATCTGCAGAAGGCTCATCACGTGTGACTACCCAGGCAACATGTCTGATAATCTATTTAATGGAGTTCACCTCCCGCTACTATTAATACTACTGTTATCCTACTAAATCCAAAGCACTCTCTCTTCATCATCATAGGAGTTATTTGAGCACAAAGTAAATATAGTCTTAAATGGAGCGGTTTAAATAGAAATAAATAAATAGTACAGGGCCAAAGGGCTGCAAGACTGTTAACAGAATCACAGAATGCCAAGGGCTGGAAGGGACCTTCAAAGCTCATCCAGTCCAACCCCCCTGCCAGAGCAGGATCACCTAGAGCAGATCACACAGGAACAGATGCAGGTGGGTTTTGAATATCTCCAGAGAGGGAGACTCCACAAACCCTCTGGGCACCCTGGGCAGTATTCTACTCTACAATTTAGGGGACAATTTATGTCACATTTCTGTCTGTTGACCGGATTTCCTGCATGGCTTAAACATAATAAAGTAAACTCAGTAACAATTCTAAATCACAGTATCACAGTATCACTAAGGACTGAGGGAGTTGGGGCTGTTCAGTCTGGAGAAGAGAAGGCTCCCAGAGACCTTCTTGTGGCATTCCAGTATCTGAAGAGGGCTACAAGAAAGCTGGGGAGGGACTTTTTAGGGTGTCAGGGAGTGATAGGACTGGGGGAATGGAGCAAAACTAGAATTGGGTAGATTCAGATTGGATGTTAGGAAGAAGTTCTTCCCCATGAGGGTGCTGAGACACTGGCACAGGTTGCCCAAGGAGGTGGTAAAAGCCTCATCCCTGGAGGTTTTTAATCCCAGGCTGGATGTGGCTCTGAGCAACCTGATGTCATGTGAGGTATCCCTGCCCATGGCAGGGGAGGGTTGAACTGGATGATCCTTGAGGTCCTATCCAACCCTGACAATCCTATGATTTTGTGATCAATACTGATAATTACCTTGGCAGGAGACAAAAGGTTGTGCTGCTGGAGTGCAGGAATCTCTCTTTTGGAAGTCGCATAAGTACATTGATTTGGCATTTTCTGGGCCACAGGACTGTTTACTAAACACAGCATTTTGCTTACAGTAATACTTCAAACACCAACTGAATGCTGCCAGACTGTATTTTTTAATTTAAGATAATAAATACAAATAATAGCTACCTTTTTTTTCCCCCATTACAGAATGAAGTGGTTAACTAATTTCAAATAATGAATTTCAAATAATGAATTTCAAATAATGAGGGATCTGGGGGTACTGGTTGATTGTAGGCTGAACATGAGCCTGCAGTGTGCCCAGGCAGCCAAGAAGGCCAGTGGCATCCTGGCCTGCATCAGGAACAGCGTGGCCAGCAGGAGCAAGGAGGTCATTCTGCCCCTGTACACTGCTTTGGTTAGGCCACACATTGAGTCCTGTGTCCAGTTCTGGGCCCCTCAGTTTAGGAAGGATGTTGTCTTGCTGGAAGGTGTCCAGAGGAGGGCAACAAAGTTGGTGAGGGTTTGGAACACAAGCCCTATGAGGAGAGGCTAAGGGAGCTGGGGTTGCTTAGCCTGGAGAAGAGGAGACTGAGGGGTGACCTTCTTGCTCTCTACAACTACCTGAAGGGAGGTTGTAGCCAAGCAGAGGTTGGCCTCTTCTCCCAGGCAGCCAGCACCAGAACAAGAGGACACAGTCTCAGGCTGTGCCAGGGCAGGTTTAGCCTGGAAGTTAGGAAGAAGTTCTACACAGAGAGAGTGATTGCCCATTGGAATGTGCTGCCCAGGGAGGTGGTGGAGTCACCATCACTGGAGGTGCTCAGGAGGAGACTTGATGGGGTGCTTGGTGCCATGGTTTAGTTGTTTAGGTGGGTTGGATTGGTTGATAGGTTGGACTCGATGATCTTGAAGGTCTCTTTCAACCTGGTGTATTGTATTGTATTATTGCAAATTAAGTTATCAGCTGCCAGTTACTGCCTTCGTATCAAGACTATATCCAAGAGGCAACACTATGCAGAGAAACATGAGTTAGATCTACTCCCCTTCAAAGAGGGTGGCCAAAGGCACCATTTTAAGATTAAAAAGACAGGACAAAAAGTATTGAATACAATAGAAAAGAAATAGAGAAGAGAAGTGAAGAGAAGAGAAGAGAAGAGAAGAGAAGAGAAGAGAAGAAGAGAAGAGAAGAGAAGAGAAGAGAAGAGAAGAGAAGAGAAGAGAAGAGAAGAGAAGAGAAGAGAAGAGAAGAAGAAGAGAAGAGAAGAGAAGAAGAGAAGAGAGAATTAACCAGGTTGGAAAAGACCTCCAAGATCCCTGAGTCCAACCTATCATCCAACACCATCTAATCAACTAAACCATGGCACCAAGTGCCTCATCCAGTCTCTTCCTAAACACTTCCAATGATGGTGACTCCACCACCTCCTGGGCAGCACATTCCAATGGCCAGTCTCTCTCTCTGTGAAGAACTTCTTCCTAACCTCTAGCCTAAACCTCCCCTGGTAAAGCTTGAGACTGTGTCCTCTTGTTCTGGGGCTGGTTGCCTGGGAGAAGAGACCATTTCAACCTGTACAGGCTCCAGGGACAGCACAGAGCTGGTCCTTGGTACTGAAAACTGACGTGGTCTGAAATGATCAGCAGAGAAAGACTACTACCAGAAGTGCCCAATCTGACCTTTTTTTTTTTTGGCTGGTATCTTGACATTCAGTTTAGACACACATTGCCTCTCTCATTTAAATTTCACAAACTGAACTCAGTGATATGATTTGGCAGGGGGAGGTGGGGTGGGGGTGAGGGGTGAGGGTTGGAACTAGCATAAGTAAGAAAAGCTTGAGTTGTGATTCCAAACACAGAATTTGGAAATTGGCCATTGGAATGTGGTGCCCAGGGAGGTGGAGGAGTCACTGTCCCTGGAGATGCTGGGGACCTGGGGGTTGCATAGCCTGGAGAAGAGGAGACTGAGGGGTGACCTTATTGCTCTCTACAACTACCTGAAGGGAGGTTATAGACAGGCAGAGGTTGGTCTCTTCTCCCAGGCAACCAGCACCAGAACAAGAGGACACAGTCTCAAGCTGTGCCAGTGGAGGTTTAGGCTGGAGGTTAGGAGGAAGTTCTACACAGAGAGAGTGATTGCCCATTGGAATGGGCTGCCCGTGGAGGTGGTGGAGTCACCATCATTGGAGGTGTTCAGGAGGAGACTTGATGGGGTGCTTGGTTTAGTTGATTAGGTGGTGTTGGATGACAGGTTGGATGCGATGATCTTGAAGGTCTCTTCCAACCTGGTCTATTCTATTCTATTCTATTCTAAAATAGGACTGGATGTGGCCCTTGAAGCCATGGATTAGTTGTCATGAGGTGTGAGGTATCAGGTAATAGGTTGGACTCGATCTCTGAGGTCTCTTCCAACCCTAACTTATTCTATGATTTAGCTAATCTGACCCATTTCCCCCACCCCCCTTTGCTGCCTTTCATTCTTTAAGGAAGCATGGCCTCTGCCTGCAGGAGGGAAAGCCGTTCCGGCGGGAAATGGCGGCTGCTAGAAATCATTTTGCAGTCCCCCATGACCACAATGATGCAGTCGAGTTTCCTGCATTTGGGGAAATCGCAGGGGTCAGCACACCTGGAGTGCAAAGGATGAGCCTCACCCTGGGAAAACCACCTGCCAGATCATGGTGTCTCCCCTGCCAGGTAAGTATGGCCTCAGCAACCCCATGCAGAGCTACAGGTTGGGGTCAGAGTGGCTGGAGAGCTGCCAAACAGAAAGGGCCCTAGGGGTGCTGATTGACAGCCGCCTAAACATGAACCAGCAGTGTGCCCAGGTGGCCAAGAAGGCCAATGGCATCCTGGCCTGCATTAGGAATAGTGTGGCCAGCAGGAGCAGGGAGGTCATTGTGCCCCTGCGCTCTGTATTGGTTAGGCCACACCTTGAGTCCTGTGTCCAGTTCTGGGCCCATCAGTTTAGGAAGGACATCGAGACACTTGAACATGTCCAGAGAAGGGCAACAAGGCTGGGGAGAGGCCTTGAGCACAGCCCTGTGAGGAGAGGCTGAGGGAGCTGGGGTTGTTTAGCCTGGAGAAGAGGAGGCTCAGGGGAGACCTCATTGCTCTCTACAACTACCTGAAGGGTGGTTGTAGCCAGGAGGGAGTTGGTCTCTTCTCTCTAGCAACCAGCACCAGAACACGAGGACACAGTCTCAAGCTGCACCAGGGGAAGTTCAGACTGGCGGTGAGGAGAAAGTTCTTCACAGAGAGAGTCGTTTGCCATTGGAATGTGCTGCCCAGGGAGGTGGTGGAGTCCCCATCCCTGGAGGCATTCAGGAGGGGATTGGACGTGGCACTTGGTGCCATGGTTTAGTCATGAGGTCTGTGGTGACAGGTTGGACTTGATGATCTTTTGAGGTCTCTTCCAACCTTGCTGATTCTGTGATTCTGTGAAGGAGGCTTAGAAAAGTGATTTCTATTCTGATTTTGTTGAGAGAAATAAAAATACTTAGAGATGAAGTTGTTAATAGCACTGACAACGCTCCTCAGAGAGCAAAAGGACGTCTTGTACTCTGCAAAAAAAGTAAATCACCTGCTGGCTCTCTGGTAGGTCAGTTTTCAGATGAGATTTATGTTTTGAGGTCAGGATGGATTCAGTGAAATATGAGATTCCTTTTAAAACAATGCAGAGCTATTTTCAGCTCGATGAACATGTCTTTTACAATTCATCCTCCTCCTCCATTCTTCTGCTGACCTGTAACCTCCAAATTCCATTTCCTATTTCTGTTTAGTCTGAACGCCCTTGGGTAAAGAGCTGAAACCAAATCAGCTTCTATCACCACAAGTTTTGTTTTGTCCTCTTCCAGCTCAGTTCTTGTGCTGGCCACGAACCAACTCTTTCCCAGGCCTAATGAATATCTCACCTTCTACTCATATACAGTTTTCACTTCACCTCCACCTACCTCTACTGCAGTCATGCGATACATCAACACCCTCAGTCAGTTCAACAGGCATCATCCTTCCCATGGGCCTTTTCTACCTCTTTCCTACCTTCCATTCACTTATTTTCTGATTCCAAATGATACCCTTAAACTCTTATTCCTTAATCTATTCCATTATCACCTTGCCTCTGATACTCATCCCCTGCCAATGCTGCAAAATGCAGTTGTACTTTCTGAATGTTCTTTGCAGGAGATGTTGGGTCTGCAGAGGAAGGGTGCTGCAGGAGATGTTGGGTCTGCAGAGGAAGGGGTGCTGCAGGAGACATTTGGGCCCGCAGGGGTGTCGCAGTGAGATGTGTTGTCTGCAGAGAGGGAAGGGGCCTGCAGGAGATGTTGGGTCTCGCAGGAGGAAGGGTGCTGCAGGCCCAGCATGCTGGGCCTGCAGCACCCTTCCTCCTGCGAGACCCAACATCTCCTGCAGGCCCCTTCCCTCTCTGCAGACCACAACATCTCACTGCAGCACCCCTTCCTCTGCGGGCCCAACATGTCTCCTGCAGCACCCCTCCTCTGCAGACCCAACATCTCACTGCAACCCCCAGCTCCCCAGCGATCTCCAGGGACAGTGACTCCGCCACCTCCCTGGGCACCCACATTCCAATGGCCAGTTTCCAAATTCTGTGTTTGGAAATCATAACTCAAGCTTTTGTTATTTATGCTACATTCATAGATAATAGCAAAATATCAGGGCTCTGCCAGGATGATGAAGGGACTGGAGTACTGCCCTGGTGAGGAGAGAGGCTGAGAGCCCATGGGCCTGTTTAGTCTGGAGAGGAGAAGACTGAGCGGATCTAATAAATGTCTATCAGTATCTGAGGGCTGGGGTCAGGAGGGAGGGCACAGGCTCTGCTCAGCTGCGCCCTAGAGATAGGACAAGGGGTAATGGATAAGAAATCCACAGTACAGGAGATTCCACCCTCAACATGAGGAGGAAACATCTTCACTGTGAGGCTCACAGAGCACTGGAGCAGGCTGCCCAGAGGAGGTTGTGCAGTCTCCTCCCTCGGAGACTTCAAGCCCCATATGGATGTATGTTCCTGTGACCTGCACCAGATTCTGATGGTGCTGCTGCGGCAGGGAGGTTGGACTTCTGATGTCTCCTCGAGCTTTCCTGCCAACCCCTTAACATCCTGCGATCTGTGATCCTGATGACTCGGCTTGGGCAGGGTCTCTGCATAGGCTAAAAGGCAAAAAGAATATTTGTTTGGGGGTGGGGAGTGGGTCTGGTTTCTTGTTGCTGTTGGGTTTTATTTGGAGGGCTGTGGGAAAGGAGGGTAATCTAATGTTTGCCGAGTGTCAGAGCCCGCCCATTGCAAGATCTGCATTCTTCCCTGTATGCTTTCAAGTGAAGAGCTGCTTATTGTATCCCATGGTTTCTCACTGAAGTGCACATGACTTTATGTGCACGCTGGGAGATGTAAATCAGTGTGGTTATATCTGAAAGGACAGGGGAGGCTGTTAGGAAAAGCTGTTTCTTTCTTTTTGTGTTTTGAATAGAAGTTTGGTTTATATCCTGTTATTGAAAATTCTGGAGCAAGACTACCGTGAAGCTCTAGTGTGAAGCAAGAACAGATATAAATGCAAGTGCTCTTGAACATAGACAATTGAGTGATAGTTTGAGATGGCTTGAGACTAATGAATATGAAGTGAACTTGTTTTTAAGACATGATACAAGGGTCCCATCATGGCCTCACTGAAAGACTGATTAATGTCCAGCCTGGGTTAAGGTTGCTCACTTTTCATCTTGAAGATCCAGAACTGAAAAACAACTCTGTGTCGTGGTGGATTTGATTCTGTTCCTAGCACATATTGTGTGTCACATCAGAGATACGCTTGCATCTGTCACTAGTTACCTGTGAGAAGAGACCAGCACCAGCCTCTCCACAACAGCCTTTCAGGCTGTCTACAACTACCTGAAAGGACATTGTGGAGAGGTGGTGCTGTCTCTTCTCACAGGTGGTAGTGACAGAACAAGAGGAATGGCCTCAAGCTGCCACTGGGTAGGTTTAGACTGGATGTTAGGAAACATTTTTCATGGAAAAGTAGTCAGGCATTGGAATGTGTTGGCCAAGGTGGTGGTTGAGTCACCAACCCTGGGTGTGTTTAAAGGTCATTTGGATGTGGTGCTTGGGGATATGTTTTAGGGGTGAACCTGTGGAGTAGGGTTCTGGGTTGGATGCAGTGATCTGAGGGTCTTATACAACCTGAATATTTCTGTGATTCTGTATTGTCATTATTATACAAGGTCAGGGGTTGCTTAGCCAGGAGAAGAAGGCCCAGGGAGAGCTTTGCTCTGTACAACTACCTGAGGGGAGGTTGCAGCCAGGAGGGCTGGTCTCTTCTCCCAGGCAACCAGCCCCCAGAACAAGAGGACACAGTCTCAAGCTGCTCCAGGGAGGTTATGCTGGATGTTAGGAAGAAGCTCTTCACAGAGAGAGGAGACTGGCCATTGGAATGTGCTGTCCAGGGAGTGGTGGAGTCACCATCACTGGAGGTGTTTAAGGAAGAGACTGGATGGGGCACTTGGTGCTGTGGTTTAGTTGATTAGATGGTGTTGGATGATAGGTTGGACTCGGGGATCTTGGAGGTCTTTTCCAACCTGGTGGATTCCAGTCTATTCTATTCTATTCTATTCTATTCTATTCTATTCTATTCTATTCTATTCATCCATTCTATTCTATTCTATTCTATTCTATTCCATTCCATTCCATTCCATTCCATTCCATTGCCATTCCATTCCATTCCATTCCATTCTTCAACATTCTCAACATTAAGGTCTCCTCTGAGCCTCCTCTTCTGTAGGCTAGGCAACCCAAGTTCCCTCAGCCTCTCCTCACAGGGCTGTGCTCCAGACCCCTCCCCAACTTTGTTGCCCTTCTCTGCACACCTTCCAGCAAGTCAACATCTTTCCTAAACCTGAGGAGCCCAGAACTGGACACAGGACTCAAGGTGTGGCCCTAACCAGTAACTGAGTACAGGGGCAGTGTGACCTCCCTGCTCCTGCTGGTCACACTATTCCTGATGCAGGCCAGGATGCCGTATTGGCCCTCTTGGCTGCCTGGGACACTGGAGGTTATGACCAGCCTACTATCAAGCAGTACCACCAGGTCCCTTTTTACCTGACCACTCTCAGCCACTCTGACCCCATCCTGTAGCACACTTTCAAATTGTGTCCACACTTTCAAAGGTCCACCTTTCAAATTGCAGTAGCTGAGACATATTTTCAGTAGTATAATCATAGGGGGGAAAGTGCTGGAACTAGAAATTGCCTGATTCTTGTTTAGTATTTGAAAACAAGGAGTCAGAAATCCAAAAGATATGAGAAGGTCAAAGAGCAGGGGGAAGAGCTAACAGGAGAATAATTGGGATAGGGGTTGGAGACAGATCAGAACATTCAGAAAGTACAACTGCATTTTGCAGCATTGGACAGGGGATGAGTATCAGAGGCAAGGTGATAATGGAATAGATTAAGGAATAAGAGTTTAAAGGTATCATTTGGAATCAGAAAATAAGTGAATGGAAGGTAGGAAAGAGGTAGAAAAGGCCCATGGGAAGGATGATGCCTGTTGAACTGACTGAGGGTGGTTGATGTATCGCATGACTGCAGTAGAGGTAGGTGGAGGTGAAGAAAACTGTATATGAGAGAAGGTGAGATATTCATTAGGCCTGGGAAAGAGTTGGTTCGTGGCCAGCACAAGAATTGAGAAGGGACAAAACAAAGCTTGTGGTGATAGAAACTGATTTGGCTTCTTCACTTAAGGGCGTTCAGGCTAAACAGAAATAGGAAATGGAGATTTGGAGGTTACAGGTCAGCAGAAGAATGGAGGAGGAGGATGAATTGTAAGACATGTTCCTCGAGCTATGCTCTGCGTGACTTTTAAAAGGAATCTCATGACTCGCGAATCCGTCTGACCTCAAATAGATCTCATCCTGAAAACTGACCTACCAGAGAGCCAGCAGGTGATTTACTTTTTTTTTTTTTTGCAGAGTACAAGACGTCCTTTTGCTCTCTGAGGAGCGTTGTCAGTGCTATTAACAGCTTCATCTCTAAGTATTTTTTATTTCTCTCAACAAAATCAGAATAGAAATCACTTTCTAAGCCTCCTTCACAGAATCACAGAATCAGCAAGGTTGGAAGAGACCTCAAAGATCATCAAAGTCCAACCTGTCACCACAGACCTCATGACTAAACCATGGCACCAGTGCTGCGTCAATCCCCTCCCTGAATGCCTCCAGGGATGGGGACTCCACCACCTCCTGGGCAGCACATTCCAATGGCAAACGACTCTCTCTGTGAAGAACTTTCTCCTCACCGCCAGTCTGAACTTCCCCTGGTACAGTGAGACTGTGTCCTCGTGTTCTGGTGCTGGTTGCTAGAGAAAGACCAACCTCCTCCTGGCTACAACCACCCTTCAGGGTAGTTGTAGAGAGCAATGAGGTCTCCCCTGAGCCTCCTCTTCTCCAGGCTAAACAACCCCAGCTCCCTCAGCCTCTCCTCACAGGGCTGTGCTCAAGGCCTCTCCCCAGCCTTGTTGCCCTTCTCTGGACATGTTCAAGTGTCTCGATGTCCTTCCTAAACTGATGGGCCCAGAACTGGACACAGGACTCAAGGTGTGGCCTAACCAATACACAGAGTGCAGGGGCACAATGACCTCCCTGCTCCTGCTGGCCACACTATTCTAATGCAGGCCAGGATGCCATTGGCCTTCTTGGCCACCTGGGCACACTGCTGGTTCATGTTTAGGCGGCTGTCAATCAGCACCCCTAGGGCCCTTTCTGTTTGGCAGCTCTCCTCCTATGACTAACCTGTAGCTCTGCATGGGGTTGCTGAGGCCATACTTACCTGGCAGGGGAGACACCATGATCTGGCAGGTGGTTTCCCCAGGGTGAGGCTCATCCTTTGCACTCCAGGTGTGCTGACCCCTGCGATTTCCCCAAATGCAGGAAACTCGACTGCATCATTGTGGTCATGGGGGACTGCAAAATGATTTCTGGCAGCTTCGCCATTTCCCGCCGGAACGGCTTTCCCTCCTGCAGGCAGAGGCCATGCTTCAACAAAGAATGAGAAAGGCAGCAAAGAGGGGGGTGGGGAAATGGGTCAGATTAAAACTAAATCATAGAATAAGTTAGGGTTGGAAGAGACCTCAGAGATCGGGTGCCAACCTATTACCTGATACCTCACACCTCATGACAACTAATCCATGGCTTCAAGGGCCACATCCAGTCCTATTTTTAGAATAGAATAGAATAGAATAGACCAGGTTGGAAGAGACCTTCAAGATCATCGCATCAACCTGTCATCCAACACCACCTAATCAACTAAACCAAGCACCCCATCAAGTCTCCTCCCTGAACACCTCCAATGATGGTGACTCCACCACCTCCCTGGGCAGCCCATTCCAATGGGCAATTACTCTCTCTGTGTAGAACTTCCTCCTAACGTCCAGCCTAAACCTCCACTGGCACAGCTTGAGACTGTGCTGGTTGCCTGGGAGAAGAGACCAACCTCTGCCTGTCTATAACCTCCCTTCAGGTAGTTGTAGAGAGCAAGAAGGTCACCCCTGAGTCTCCTCTTCTCCAGGCTATGCAACCCCCAGCTCCCCAGCATCTCCAGGGACAGTGACTCCTCCACCTCCTGGGCACCACATTCCAATGGCCAATTTCCAAATTCTGTGTTTGGAATCACAACTCAAACTTTTCTTACTTATGCTAGTTCCAACCCTCACCCCTCACCCCCACCCCACCTCCCCCTGCCAAATCATATCACTGAGTTCAGTTTGTGAAATTTAAATGAGAGAGGCAATGTGTGTCTAAACTGAATGTCAAGATACCAGCCAAAGGTCAGATTGGGCACTTCTGGTAGTAGTCTTTCTCTGCTGATCATTTCAGACCACGTCAGTTTTCCAGTACCAAGGACCAGCTCTGTGCTGTCCCTGGAGCCTGTACAGGTTGAAATGGTCTCTTCTCCCCCAGGCAACCAGCCCCAGAACAAGAGGACACAGTCTCAAGCTTTACCAGGGAGGTTTAGGCTAGGGTTAGGAAGAAGTTCTTCACAGAGAGAGACTGGCCATTGGAATGTGCTGCCCAGGGAGGTGGTGGAGTCTCCATCATTGGAAGTGTTTGGAAGAGACTGGGTGAAGGCACTTGGTGCCATGGTTTAGTTGATTAGATGGTGTTGGATGATAGGTTGGACTCAGGGATCTTGGAGGTCTTTTCCAACCTGGTTAATTCTCTTCTCTTAATTCTCTTCTCTTCTCTTCTCTTCTCTTCTCTTCTCTTCTCTTCTCTTCTCTTCTCTTCTCTTCTCTTCTCTTCTCTTCTCTTCTCTTCTCTTCTCTTCTCTTCTCTTCTCTTCTCTTCTCTTCTCTTCACTTCTCTTCTCTATTTCTTTTCTATTGTATTCAACTTTTTTGTCCTGTCTTTTTAATCTTAAAATGGTGCCTTTGGCCACCCTCTTTGAAGGGGAGTAGATCTAACTCATGTTTCTCTGCATAGTGTTGCCTCTTGGATATAGTCTTGATACGAAGGCAGTAACTGGCAGCTGATAACTTAATTTGCAATAATACAATACAATACACCAGGTTGAAAGAGACCTTCAAGATCATCGAGTCCAACCTATCAACCAATCCAACCCACCTAAACAACTAAACCATGGCACCAAGCACCCCATCAAGTCTCCTCCTGAGCACCTCCAGTGATGGTGACTCCACCACCTCCCTGGGCAGCACATTCCAATGGGCAATCACTCTCTCTGTGTAGAACTTCTTCCTAACTTCCAGGCTAAACCTGCCCTGGCACAGCCTGAGACTGTGTCCTCTTGTTCTGGTGCTGGCTGCCTGGGAGAAGAGGCCAACCTCTGCTTGGCTACAACTCTCCCTTCAGGTAGTTGTAGAGAGCAAGAAAGGTCACCCTCAGTCTCCTCTTCTCCAGGCTAAGCGACCCCAGCTCCCTTAGCCTCTCCTCATAGGGCTTGTGTTCCAAACCCCTCACCAACTTTGTTGCCCTCCTCTGGACACCTTCCAGCAAGACAACATCCTTCCTAAACTGAGGGGGCCCAGAACTGGACACAGGACTCAATGTGTGGCCTAACCAAAGCAGTGTACAGGGCAGAATGACCTCCTTGCTCCTGCTGGCCACGCTGTTCCTGATGCAGGCCAGGATGCCACTGGCCTTCTTGGCTGCCTGGGCACACTGCAGGCTCATGTTCAGCCTACAATCAACCAGTACCCCCAGATCCCTCATTATTTGAAATTCATTATTTGAAATTCATTATTTGAAATTAGTTAACCACTTCATTCTGTAATGGGGAAAAAAAAAAGGTAGCTATTATTTGTATTTATTATCTTAAATTAAAAAATACAGTCTGGCAGCATTCAGTTGGTGTTTGAAGTATTACTGTAAGCAAAATGCTGTGTTTAGTAAACAGTCCTGTGGCCCAGAAAATGCCAAATCAATGTACTTATGCGACTTCCAAAGAGAGATTCCTGCACTCCAGCAGCACAACCTTTTGTCTCCTGCCAAGGTAATTATCAGTATTGATCACAAAATCATAGGATTGTCAGGGTTGGATAGGACCTCAAGGATCATCCAGTTCAACCCTCCCCTGCCATGGGCAGGGATACCTCACATGACATCAGGTTGCTCAGAGCCACATCCAGCCTGGGATTAAAAACCTCAGGGATGAGGCTTTTACCACCTCCTTGGGCAACCTGTGCCAGTGTCTCAGCACCCTCATGGGGAAGAACTTCTTCCTAACATCCAATCTGAATCTACCCAATTCTAGTTTTTGCTCCATTCCCCCCAGTCCTATCACTCCCTGACACCCTAAAAGTCCCTCCCCAGCTTTCTTGTAGCCCTCTTCAGATACTGGAATGCCACAAGAAGGTCTCTGGAGCCTTCTCTTCTCCAGACTGAACAGCCCCAACTCCCTCAGTCCTTAGTGATACTGTGATACTGTGATTTAGAATTGTTACTGAGTTTACTTTATTATGTTTAAGCCATGCAGGAAATCCGGTCAACAGACAGAAATGTGACATAAATTGTCCCTAAATTGTAGAGTAGAATACTGCCCAGGGTGCCCAGAGGGTTTGTGGAGTCTCCCTCTCTGGAGATATTCAAAACCCACCTGCATCTGTTCCTGTGTGATCTGCTCTAGGTGATCCTGCTCTGGCAGGGGGGTTGGACTGGATGAGCTTTGAAGGTCCCTTCCAGCCCTTGGCATTCTGTGATTCTGTTAACAGTCTTGCAGCCCTTTGGCCCTGTACTATTTATTTATTTCTATTTAAACCGCTCCATTTAAGACTATATTTACTTTGTGCTCAAATAACTCCTATGATGATGAAGAGAGAGTGCTTTGGATTTAGTAGGATAACAGTAGTATTAATAGTAGCGGGAGGTGAACTCCATTAAATAGATTATCAGACATGTTGCCTGGGTAGTCACACGTGATGAGCCTTCTGCAGATGAATAGTGACAGGCATTTCCAGCTTCCAAGAATATTTTTCAAACAAGGTAGTGAAAAAAAAGGAAGAGAGAAAAGTTTTCCTGTCTTCTAAAAGCAATCTTCGGGTGAGAACTTAGACTGACCTGTAATTCCATTCTGGAAATCAAGCAATGTTTCAGTCCCCGAAGGCAAATGGATTAGAATCATAGAATCAATAAGGTTGGAAAAGACCTCACAGATCAAGTCCAACCTATCACCCAACTCCTCATGACTAACTAAACCACGGCTTCAAGTGCCACGTCCAATCCTTTTTTGAACACCTCCAGGGATGGTGACTCCACCAGCTCCCTGGGCAGCACATCCCAATGGCCCTTTCTGGGGAGAACTTTCTCCTCACTTCCAGCCTAAACCTCCCCTGGCACAGCTTGAGACTGTGTCCTCTTGTTCTGGTGCTGGTTGCCTGGGAGAAGAGACCAGCCCCCACCTGGCTACAACCTCCCTTCAGGGAGTTGTAGAGAGCAATAAGGTCTCCTCTGAGCCTCCTCTTCTCCAGGCTAAGCAACCCCAGCTCCCTCAGCCTCTCCTCACAGGGCTGTGCTCAAGGCCTCTCCCCAGCCTCGTTGCCCTTCTCTGGACACGTTCAATTGTCTCAATGTCCTTCTTAAATTGAGGAGCCCAGATCTGGACATAGCACTCAAGGTGCGGCCTAACCAGTGCTGGTTAGTAATGTAAAGGTGAAGTTTCTGAAAACCCTCAGGGTTGTCTTGGTTTTCTCCTATTGAAGAGAAGTCTTTGAAGCTACATTTTTATAGACATAAGGCCTAGTGCTGTGGTCTGGCACTTGTAAGTACTGCAGGAATCTTAAAAGCAGCAGTGTCTATTCACAACACTGCAGCTATTCACAACCTTCCCTGCTCCTTCAGGAGTTGGATGTTAGCATCTCTGTGTTATGACAGAATCACAGAACGTTAGGGGCTGGAAGGGACCTCCAAAGCTCATCCAGTCCAACCCTCCTGCCAGAGCTAGATCACCTAGACCAGGTCACACAGGAACTCATCCAGGCAGGTCCTGAATATCTCCACAGAGGGAGATTCCACAACCCTCCCTGGGCAGCCTGTTCCAGTGTTCTGTCACCCTCCCAGGGAAAAATTATTCCTCATGTTCACATGGAACTTCTTATGCTTCAACTTCCACCATTGCCCCTTGTGCTGGCATTGGGCATCCCCCAGCAGAGCCTGGCTCCCTCCTCTTGGCACTCACTCTGCACATCTTTATCAACATGAATGAGGTCACGTCTTAGGCTCTTCCTCTCCAAACTGCAGAGCCTCAGCTCCCTCAGTCTCTCCTCATAAGGAAGATGTTCCTCTCCTTTAATCATCATTGTGCCTCTGCTCTGTATTCTCTCTAGTAGCTCCCTGTCCTTTTTGAACTGAGGGGCACAGAACCGGACACAGTATTCCCTGGACACAATATTCCAGATGTGACCTCACCAGGGCAGAGCGCAGAGGGGGAAGTAGGGAGGAGTGGTAGTAGTAGGGAAATTGAAGAGTGGCATAAACTTGGCATCAAGGCAAGTCGGAGACTGCCACAGGATTACAACTCTGTAGAGCTGTTGAGTTTCACCCTCTACTAGGACTGATAATTCCCCTTGCTAGTTGATAGTAGGTTGGTATTCACCTGAGGGAAAAGATGGAAACACTAAAATAGGTATTTAGTTCACCTAGTCCTCAGTTCAACTAAGATGGTGTCAGCTACCCACTTTATCATGCTTTTCCTACTCTAGCTTTAAATGCCATGCATAGCTGAACTCTACTATTTGCCATCAAATGTTTTAGAGCAAAAGGAGGGATTTTTGGTATCCAGCCAGTGCTTGCTTTCCCTAGTCTGTGCTGTGATGCTTGCTTACAGTGCTGGTCATGTTCCAAATACTGCACAAATTGATTCTTTCAGATACTTCCTACTCTCTCTTCAGTATTTGGTTCCTTTTCTATTTATTTTACTTTTCCTATTTATTTTTTCTTTTTCTATTTATTTTTCCTTTACTTTTTTTTTGTTTTAAAATTTTATTCTATTTTTCTTTCCTTTTTCTTTCTTTTCCTTTTTTTCCTTTTCCTTTTCCTTTTCCTTTTCCTTTTCCTTTTCCTTTTCCTTTTCCTTTTCCTTTTCCTTTTCCTTTTCCTTTTCCTTTTCCTTTTCCTTTTCCTTTTCCTTTTCCTTTTCCTTTTCCTTTTCCTCTTTCCCTTTCCCTTTCCCTTTCCTTTTTTCTTTCCCTTTTTCTTTTTCTTTTTCTTTTTCTTTTCTTTTTCTTTTCTTTTTCTTTTTCTTTTTCTTTTTCTTTTTCTTTTTCTTTTTCTTTTTCTTTTTCTTTTTCTTTTTCTTTTTCTTTTTCTCTTTTTCTTTTTCTTTTCTTTTTTTCTTTTTCTTTTTCTTTTTCTTTTTCTCTTTTTCTTTCCCTTCCCTTTCCTTTCCCTTTCCCTTTCCCTTTCCCTTTCCCTTTCTCTTTCTCTTTCTCTTTCTCTTTCTCTTTCTCTTTCTCTTTCTCTTTCTCTTTCTCTTTCTCTTTCTCTTTCTCTTTCTCTTTCTCTTTCTCTTTCTCTTTCTCTTTCCCTTTCCCTTTCCCTTTCCCTTTTCCCTTTCCTTTCCCTTTCCTTTCCCTTTCTCTTTCTCTTTCTCTTTCTCTTTCTCTTTCTCTTTCTTTCTCTTTCTCTTTCTCTTTCTTTTTCTTTCTCTTTCTTTTACTTTTTCTTTTTCTTTTTCTTTTTCTTTTTCTTTTTTCTTTTTCTTTTTCTTTTTCTTTTTCTTTTTTCTTTTTCTTTTTCTTTTTCTTTTATTTCTTCTATTTTCTTTTTCTTCATTTTCTTCTTTCTCTTTTTTCTTTTTATTTTTAATTTTTCCCTTTCCTTTTTCTTTCCCTTTTCCTTTTTCTTTTTCTTAACTGTTCTTTTTTTCTTTTTTCTTTATTGTTTTCATTTTTTGTTGTGGTTTTTTTTTTTTTTTAACAGTACCTATCTACCTGTCTCATTGCCTTTTGAGGGTTCTTTTGAGAGTCCTCTTTGCTTTCCTTAACATTTTCCATAATCTCTTGAGATTTCAAAGCAAGAAATGCAAGCAGAGGCATTTTTTCTCCAACAGGCCAAGAGAAAAGTATTATCTGTTGTGTGCATAGAAGACAGCAGTTGAAAGACCAAAAATCACATTGGTCTGTTTTGGTAAATTACAATACAGCAGGTCTGGAAAGTAGCTTAACCTCTTTTTAAGGGTGTTGCAAGATTCAGTGTAAAAGCATTTTAAGAACATTTTTTTTTATCTTATGCTCAAAGGAACTGCTTATGTGCAAGAGAGGTAGGAATCCACTCTGATGCCCATTTTAGTTTAAGGAGAAGGTAGAGGGGAAGGAGATAAAACACATCAGGAGATGAGCAAACGAAAACAGGAGAGAGGAGGAGACATTTGATTTCTTTGGTATTTTATCTTCTGTCTGACTCTTACTGTATTCTAATCTTCTCCAGACTTACTGCCTTGAATTTGTTGATGTATGGGGCTGAACTTCAAGAAAACAGTTAAGAGAAGTGTTTGATTTAATGATGTCCCTGAAAGCACTCCTAATGTTCCTGGGGTTGGCCTCAGTCAGGTTGTTGTGTTCATGAAACAAGATTTCACATTGCATCCTAAAATCTCCATGTATCACAGAGCTTTGCTGGAGACTGACATTGCTGTGGATTGTGTTACTGTATTCCAGGGGTGGTAGTTTTAGGCTATGCCTGTACAAATTTTTCACAGATCTTGAACAGAAAGTAGTAAAATGTAAACAAATCCCTATTGGGTGCAAAAAGGATAATCAAGATCATTCTAAACAATCCCATTGGAAGAGTTAAAGGACTTAATGCATGGTTTATTTGATGCATGGTTTAGTTGCATGGTTTAGTTGATTAGGTGGTGTTGGATGATAGGTTGGACACGATGATCTTGAAGGTCTCTTCCAACCTGGTCTGGTCTATTCTATTCTATTCTATTCTATTCTATTCTATTCTATTCTATTCTATTCTGTTCTGTTCTGTTCATTCTGCTAGTAAAGAAAACAATTTCTCTCTCGTCTTGCTTCCTCAGGCAGGGAGATACTAACTTGCTTCTGCTTGACCTTGTCTGCACTGCTTTCATTGAGACTGGTATTAACATCTCTGCTCCTGTCTCTTGTCCCTTTTGTACCGGGAGTAAGGGAGGGAGAAGCTAGTAGCTGCCCCTGCTCCTTAGCCAGGGGGGTTCTTGTGCTGTTTATTAATTGTAAATCCCTGTAAATATTGTAAACCCTGGATATACCAAACTGGTGACACATGGGTTTGATGGATGGACCACTAGATGGATAAAAAACTGGCTTGATGGCCGCACCCAAAGAGTGGCTGTCAACGGGTCCATGTCCCAGTGGAGGCCAGGGACAAGCAGAGTCCCTCAGGGATCAGTCCTGGCACCAGGCTTGCTCAACAGCTTTGTGGGTGCCATGGAGAGTGGCATTGAGTGCACCCTCAGCAAGTTTGCAGGTGACACCAAGCTGTGTGGTGCAGCAGACAGGCTGGAGGGAAGGGATGCCATCCAGGGGGACCTGGACAGGCTGGAAAGGTGGGCACAAGCCAACCTCATGAGATTCAACAAGAACAAGTGCAGGGTCCTGGATCTGGGTCGAGGCAATCCCAGGCACAAATGCAGGCTGGGCAGGGACTGGCTGGAGAGCAGCCCTAAGGAGAGAGACTTGGGGGTGCTGGTGGATGAGTAGCTCAACATGAGCTCTCAGTGTGCACTTGCAGCCCGGAAAGCAAATCAGATCCTGGGCTGCATCGAGAGAAGTGTGGTCAAGGGAGGGGATTCTCCCCCTCTACTCAGCCCTTGTGAGACCCCACCTGGAGTACTGCCTCCAGTTCTGGAGCCCCTATTACAAGAGGGATCTGGAGGTGCTGGAATGTGTCCAGAGAAGGGCCATGAGGATGATCAGAGGGCTGGAGCACCTCTCCTATGAGGACAGACTGAAGGAGTTGGGGCTGTTCAGTCTGGAGAAGAGAAGGCTCCCAGGTGACGTAATTATGGCCTTCCAGTATCTGAAGGGAGCCTACAAGAAGGCTGGGGAGGGACTTCTTAGGATCTCAGGTGGTGATAGGACTAGGGGGAATGGAATGAAGCTGGAGGTGGGGAGATTCAGGCTGGACGTGAGGAGGAAGTTCTTCCCCATGAGAGTGGTGAACCCTGGAATGGGTTATCCAGGGAGGTGGTTGAGGCCCTGTCCCTGGAGGTGTTTAAGCCCAGGCTGGATGAGGCTCTGGCCAGCCGGATATAGTGTGGGGTGTCCCTGTCCATGGCAGGGGCGTTGGAACTAGATGATCCTTGTGGTCCCTTCCAACTCTGACTGATACTATGATACTACTATGATATTGGGTACATATTCATTGCATTCCATTGTCGATTGTAGTTTTCCATGCAAATACAGCTGCCATTTGCTTCCATCTGATCTGGTCTGGCAAATTTAATGTTGGGGGGGGGGGGGGGGGGAATTAAAGTTGCCTATGAGCCCACACTTGAGACAGGACTGCAACCTTATAGGAAAAATGCTGATTGTTTTTTGTCAAAAGGGAAAGAAACTGACAGTCAGCTTTGCCAGGATATGTTGAACGTGGGTATTCAATGCCCCTGCAAAGCATGGATTAAAAAATTGTCTCCATTCTTTATAAGTGATAGTAGAATCTGATGAAAGCAATTGATTGTACCCTGTCCAAGGGAGTATTTATGGTCATTAGGTTAATGACAACAAGCACCTGTCAGCTTCAGAAAGGGCATCTGCTGATTTGTTGACAGGCAATTTTAAGTTCTCTCCGTTGCAGAAACTTATATTTAGGGCTTTCTTGAATAAGGCCTTCCTTGAACTGCATGATCTTAACCAGAGATTTCCTTCTTGCCAGATGCTGAAATGCAGTTTTAGAAACACCATGTGGTGTTCTCTTGATTTGGTTGAAATCCATGCTGAGAGATGCTGAAGAAATCATTCTGCGTAGCGATGCCTTTTGTGGTTTCCTTTCTTATGGACTCATAGAATCATAGAATTGTCAGGGTTGGAAGGGGCCTCAAGGATCATCCAGTTCCAACCCCCCCCTGCCATGGCCAGGGACACCTCACACTAGACCAGCTTGCTCAGAGCCACAACCAGCCTGCCCTTCAACACCTCCAGGGATGAGGCTTCTGCCACCTTCTGAGGCAAGCTGTTCCAGTGTCTCACCACCCTCATGGGGAACAACTTCTTCCTAACATCCAATCTGAATCTGCCCATTTCTAGTTGTTTGGTTTTTTTTCTATTCCCCCTAGTCCTATCACTCCCTGACAGCCTAAAAAGTCCCTCCCCAGCTTTCTTGTAGCCCCCTTCAGATACTGGAAGGCCACAACTAGGTCTCCTGGGAACCTTCTCCAGACTGAACAGCCCCAGCTCTCTCAGTCTGTCCTCATAGCAGAGGAGCTTCAGCCCTCTGATCATCCTCGTGGCCCTTCTCTGGACATGCTCCAGCACATCCAGATCCTTCCTATCCATGCTCTCAGGTGACTGTTTACCAAAGCTACAATGATATCCACCTCCCCACTCACAATGTATTCCCTTACATCTCCTCTATTTGAAAACAAAGAAACAAATATCATAAGGTGTGCTTAATGGGACCTGCTAAATCCTGCCTTGGATTGTTCAGCAGAGAACTTCAATGTTAAGCAGCTGCTCTCTTCGGGGATTGATGTGAGATCTGTGGTGTTCCAGCAGTTTGATAGGGAAAGAAGAAAGGGGGGGGGAAAAAATTCCCCCTTCAGAGCTAGGCTGACTTGAAGATCTACCTGCAGGAACTGGACAAAGAGACTAGGAGTCTCAGAACCTAACAGCAGTGTTGTCCCCTGAATTAACCTAGCTTAAGTTAGCCTTCTCTAGTCCTTCTCTCGGTCGAGGGAGGTTCTCCTCCGCCTCTGCTCTTCCCTACTGAGCTCTCACCTGGAATATTGCATCCAGTTCTGGGCTCCCCATTTCAAGAGGGACAGGGATCTGCTGCAGAGAGTCCAACAGAGGGCTACAAGGATAATGAAGAGATTGGAGCAATGCACTGTGAGGAGAGGCTGAAAGGCCTGGGACTGTTTAGTCTGGAGAGGAGAAGACTGAGGGGGATTTGATAACTGTTTATAGGTATCTGAGGGCTGGGGGTCAGGAAGGAGGGGACAGCCTCTGCTCACTTGCACCCTGTGATAGGACAAAGGGCAGTGGATACTAACTACAACACAGGAGGTTCCCCCTCAACATGAGGAGGAACTTCATGACTGTGAGGGTCCCAGAGCACTGGAACAGGCTGCCCAGGGAGGTTGTGGAGTCTCCTGCTCTGGAGACATTCAAGCCCTGCCTAGATGCGTTCCTGTGTGACCTGCACTGGATTCTCTGGTCCTGCTCTGGCAGGGGGCTTGGACTCAAGGATCTCCAGAGGTCCCTTCCAACCCCTATCATTCTGTGAGCCTGTGAGTCCCCTCTTTCCTACAGCCTGTTTTAAGCATATGTTGCATTATTGGGTGTTCACTGGACAGATTTTACTTTGTCAGTTAGAATAACAGATGAGGCACATTTCAGATAATGGTGTTCTGTGTTGAGGTAGAGAGTTTTGTCCCTGCCTCTGGATGATTCAGACATTTGTTATGTTTTCCAACTTTCTGCTTCTGCCTCTCCTGGGCCATGGGTAGTACAGATTGCTTTTGTTTTATGGTCTTAGCTAATGTGCTTGCAAATTGCAATGAAAGAATCTCAGGAAATTACTCTATACATCAGCTGAGACAGGACAAATGGGTTTTTGTTTTCAGACTGCTCCAGTGTGCCATTTGAGTGCAAATCAGTAGTTTTTATGAAGTGGCTAAAGTTTGGTCTGAATAAGCTGTATTTCAGAGAGTCTAATAAGCAAAAATTAAACAGGTTTCCTCAGGATGTACAGGAATGTTAAATTTAAGGGTGAATGTTGGGCTCTACAGAGAGGAAGAAATATTGCTGTGTGATGCTGTGATACTTAAGCTTCATTAGCAGAAGTAGCCCAATTAAAATATTTGCCATATGGGGTTTTTTTTTAGGGATTTCAGATAGGCCTTTCTTGAGCTTCCCTTGATTCAGAGACGCTGGCATTAAATGTGACACACGAGATGGCAATTACAAGGTAATTGTTTGGTTTTCACTAAATAGATGTTTTCTCTGGATGCCTTCTGGCAATACCTAGCTGAGGAAGCTGATGTTATAGCCAACTGCAATATCAAGAGGTCTTTTCTTTACTCATATATGTAAGGAATAATAACAATAACTACCTCTTTGAATGTTCCTAGCCATCTGGACCCGGGGCTACTGGTCGATGGTAGGCTGAACATGAGCCTGCAGTGTGCCCAGGTGGCCAAGAAGGCCAATGGCATCCTGGCCTGCATCAGGAACAGTGTGGCCAGCAGGAGCAGGGAGGTCATTCTGCCCCTGTCCACTGCAGTGGTTAGGCCACACCTTGAGTCCTGTGTCCAGTTCTGAGCCCCTCAGTTTAGGAAGGGTGTTGAGTTGCTGGAAGGTGTCCAGTGAAGGGCAACAAAGTTGGTGAGGAGTTTGGAACACAAGCCCTATGAGGAGAGGCTGAGGGAGCTGGGGTTGCTTAGCCTGGAGAAGAGGAGACTCAGGGGTGACCTTCTTGCTGTCTACAACTCCCTGAAGGGCGGCTGTAGCCAGGTGGGGGTTGGTCTCTTCTCCCAGACAATCAGCACCAGAACAAGAGGACACAGTCTCAAGCTGCGCCAGTGCAGGTTTAAGCTGGAGGTGAGGAAGAAGTTCTACACAGAGAGAGTGATTGCCCATTGGAATGTGCTGCCCAGGGAGATGGTGGAGTCACCATCATTGGAGGTGTTCAGGAGGAGACTTGATAGGGTGCTTGGTGCCATGGTTTAGTTGATTAGGTGGTGTTGGATGATAGGTTGGACGCGAT
>JAWKAJ010000138.1:0-35188 GCA_033816785.1 Picus viridis
GATCTTAATAGTTCAGATCTTGACATTTCACTCTTCTTATTGACAGAGAAGACTTGGTTATGCCTGAACACAATGCACACAGAGATTAAGACACAAATGCAATCCTTAGCACTGTCTTTTACAATCTCCTTTAGTGGTATGTTGCATCGTTATTTTTCTCTAGGATGGTCAAAAATCATAAATTGTTTAATGGTAGCAAGATTTCTTTCATCTGTAAAGGTAGATCTGGCCAGGCTCTAGCTTCACAGACAGAAAACTTGCAGGCAAACCAGCAAGAGCAAAAAGGCTTCATTGCTTTGCCCAATAGAAAATTACACATGCAAATGTGGTTTTGCTCATCCTAGTAATACTGATCTCCTAATGTACACACAACAGTTAAACAATAGAATAGCATACAATAGCAGTCATGACACTCAGTTATAAGTTAAATGCTTTCTGTTGTTGACATCTTAGATTATTGTGACAGTCGCTGAGGTCAGTGCTAAGCAGGTTTGCTGACTGACATTTTCATGACAGTTGTGTCATGTTCGTGTGTCTTGTGGTGAGAGGGTTGCAACACTTTGCAAAGTTGATGTTTCTAAGTGTTCACATGAACCATCTCTTGTTAGTACCATTAAAAAAAAACTCTTTTTTTTTTTTTTTTTTTTTTTTTGCTTTTTAACTCTCTTTTTTTTTTTTTTTCCTATGGGGTATTTCTCTTTCCCCCCTTTTTTCCTTTTTTTTTTTTTTTTTTTTTTTTTTTTTTTTTCCCTTTTTTTTTCTTTTTTTATCCTTTTTTTTTTTTTTTTTCCTTTTTGGCATTCATGTGTGTGTTGTTGTCTCCAACCTAAAATGAAAATAAATTTTGAGTTTCCCTCTAAGTGTGTAAAAACACAGCAAACTGGTGAGACAACATATAAGTTCGTATAAACATTTTCTCTAATCACACAACAATCAACCAACCATAATATTCAGTCCTAATTCACATGGTGCTGTGGTGCTTTCTTCTGATCGATGCTTTTGTTCCCAGATTATCATAGCAGTTACGGTGATCGATGTTAGACTTCATGGGAAATGCTGTTTCCTCATAGTCTTGATTCTTCTGCACATTAGCTAAAGAATACTTTTTAAAATGAATGCTTATTTACTACAAACCTTAACTATATTACATGGAGCTCCTTTAAAATGCCGGCACACAACTAAGAAGGTTTGAACCAAAACAAATCTTACAATATAAACTCATTACTAAGTGCTTATACCTTACTACAATTACTATGTACTAAGTACCTGTAAATACCAAATGCTTATTATTCATTATACTAACTAGAAAAACTTAACAAAACTCTAAACAACAAAATTCTAAAAGACATTACAATCAAAAATAATGAAATTAACACTGTTGCTTTAAATCAGAGCAGAGCTTTGGTAGACTAGAGTCATACCAGAAAAGAGAAGGGTGGTGGTGGGGGGTGTAACTAGCAAGGTGTGCAGTAGTTGTAATTGTTGCTGTGGTAGGGTCTTAGCAACTTGCAGCCTATCATGTCTGAGAGACCACTGTTCCACCCATACCGGATTAGCTGTTTTCCATTTTAATTTGATGGTTGGTTGCTGACCAGAAGCCGCTACAGAAAAGGAACAGTAACGAGTCTTGCTCCGAGCTAACCTAAGGCATCTCAGCCCAATAGAGCAACTGAAAGGGTTAACACGTGCGGTCTTACAGTGATTGATTTGCCGTCGTAAAAGCTAATTGCACTGGTTCTTTGCTGACCCAGGTTGTTTGGATACCTTTTAAACCCATGACGAGACACAATAGTGACATCAGCTCCAGCATCCACAATCACTGAAAATTGTATAGGTTGGCCACAGGGGTGTCTGATAGTTACAATCTGTTCCGTCGCAGTGATGTTTTCTGCTGACAATGTCTGGGACGTAGGAGGTGGGGGGTGAGCGCAGCTGAAGCCGCTGGTACTGGCCACTGCCGGGCCGCTGCCATGCCGCTGCTGTGGCTGCTGCCGTGGAGGCCGCTGAAGGGGCCGCTGGGGGGGCCCGCTACAGTCCGTGCTGCCGGTGTCGGTGGTGAGTCGGTCGGTGCCGCCTCAGTCGGAGCCGTCGGTGCCCGCGGGGGCCGTCGGGGATCGCGGGAGGGGTGCGGTCGCAAGAATGCCGTAACCGCGAGCCTCCAAGCGCTCCATTTTTTCTAAGAGGTGCTGTGAAACAAAGTTGGCACTGTTTGATTTCTCAGCGTCGGTGTTGTCTGCTTCCGAATCCAAGATGTCGTTGACGATATTAGAGGAAGATCTTGATGAACGGAATCAAACACGCTGAAATACAAGTTTCGCTGCCTTTTTATCGCTTTCTCCCTCCTGGGGTGCTGGCTGGTATTTAGCACCTCATCCCACAGCTGGGCTGCAGTTTTGTCCCATGCTTCAGAAGTGAAAGCTTCGGTTGCTCTGGGGATAAGATCATGACTCCGGGCCCAGGCTAATAGCCCTTTCAAAATCCCAGAATCGTCAGTAATACCTCTCACAGAGAGGACAGTTTGGAGAACGTTTAGCACAGCCTCTTCTGTTTCACGGAGTGCTTCGCCGTGCCTCTCCCCAGCCACTTTTACAGCTTTATAGCAGTTTTGTCACCATATACGACCCAGTCCCACAATTTGTTTCCATATTCTCTCCAATACATCAACACTAAACACATCCTCTGAGGACTTGACAAGACCATTCTCTTTACCAAACTGCAATAAAAGTTCAGGACGCTTCTTTAAATCCACATCCTCTACACTGCGTTTCTCAAGGAAACTTTTAAGTAAGTTAAGAGCTACTTCGCTTTCCATCCCTTAGTGCAGCCTTCAAACCCGTGGAAGCCGACAGCAGCTCTTACCCGGACGGCGAGCCAAATTCCAGCTCAGGCATGGTACAAACTCCCTATGCCAGTGTTGAGTCCCACTTTTGCCCCTCGATTCGCTGCTAATCGATGCTTTTCCGGGCTCGCCACCACCCCGACAGCAAGAGGGTCTCCGAAAGCCTCCTATTCCGCGTCGGGGTTCTCTCCCTTTCCCACTGGACCGTCCGTCCCTGTTCTCGGGCGCCAGATATCGGAGAGCAGCGAGGGAAAACGGCAGCAATCAATATGATTGATAAGCACGCTTCAACTTTATTGCCCGGATACACAGCTTATATAGCATCTCAGCTAAATATGCACAAGCGTCACTATTCTATTGGTCTCTGACTGAAGGCAACATTATAATATCCAGCCCACCTGCAATTAGGTCTGTGTACAATATCAAAAGCTCTGCGTACAGTCTCAGAAAACTCCCTTCTCACTAGCTCTTCCTTTCCCATCCTGTTATCTTACAAACACACAGCTGCAAGAACAGCTACAAGGCCACAGTGACCTCACTGCCTCAGCATGCCAGCTAACTTATGGGCAGTAAACAACAAGATGGAGTACGGCCTACACATTCTGCTCAAGTAGCTGTTCCACAGAGTCATATCCCTTAGATTTAAGCCATTCTCCAACATATAAGATGAAGAAAGCTATTGTGAAGCTGCTGTGGAGGTGGAATTTTGTCCCCTCTCAAGCCCAGCACGCTGCTTTGCTTGCCTTTTATTGCTTTTATTGCCTTTTATTACCTTTTTAAGACCTTTTAGTGCCAATAAAACCGTTACCAAAAACTTTTACCTGGAGTCATCTATAACAGATGGTGCATTGGCCTGGAATCATCTGAACCTCCATGTCTTGTGAACTCCAAATGAAGAGGCGCCCCGCTGCATTTGAGGTGACTTCATTGTAGTCAGAAGACGGAGAGGTCAGCACGATCAGAACTCAAAGAAAAGCAAGCAAAGACATTTTTTTCTTTCTTTCTCTTTTTTTTTTGTTGTTGCTTTGTTCTTTGTTGTCCAATTGGAGTACCTGGACCCCGCAAGACTTCGTATACGAGATCCAAGCGACGACGGTGACGGTGGTGAGAATACCGCTTGGGGGGAAGATTCGGCTACCTCAGGATTTGGCTACCTTAGTTTGAGTGTTTGAGTCCCGCTGTTTCAGGTTCCGCAAGGGGGGAGGTACGGTGGATCTGGCACGGTGGATGTGGCTGGTGAAGGAGAGAGGTATTCATGAGTAGGAATGACTTGGATTATTCCACTTGCATGATTATTTGTGGTACTGTTCCACTTATTTGTGGTACTGTTCCACTTGCATGAGTATTTGTGGCACTGTTCCAGTTAAATGAGTATTTGTGGTAGCCAGGAATAGTAATCGCGAGTAGGAATTGTTTGAACTGTTCCACTTGCATGAGTACCTGTGGTAGCCAGGGATAATATTCCTGAGTAGGAATTGTTTGGTTTATTTCACTTCTATAAATATTGGAGGTAGTCAGGAGAAAATGGGACAAAAGAAGAGTAAGTCATCAAAGCAGGACGGAGAGAAGGCTTTACCTTCTATTCCTCCAGAGAGTCCATTAGGGTTGCTCATTCAATATTGGGAGGACGACGGACAGAGAAAAGGGAAATCAAAGGAAAGAATGATTCACTACTGTATGGAGGTATGGCCAAAAGAACCATTAAGACCACATGTGTTTTGGCCTATTTTTGGATCTTTTGAGGATTGGATTTGTCAAGCTTTGAACCACCATGTGAATTCTAAAAAGTGTTTTAGTAAGGAAGAAGCTGAATATGCTGCTATTTGGATTAGGGTCTCACGTCCCTCTCCTGTTCCTATATTAACAACTGAGGATAAGGACAAAGACAAGGAGGAGAAATGGGAACCCCTGGATAACCTACCACCACCTTTTCACCAGAACAGGGGTCATGGTCCCCTAAATCAAATAGCCCTGCAACAAACTTCTCCTTCACCCACCCAAACAAGAAGCAGAGTGAGGAATGACAGGAATGAACAAGAGGGAGACAGTGTAGGATTACATCCACTCAGGGAAGTGCCTATGGGGGGGCAGCAAGGAGGAATAGGGTTTGTGACTGTACCTCTCAGTACATCAGCTGTCCGCAGTTTTAAGAAAGAGATGGGTACCTTACTGGATGATCTCCTGGGTGTAGCTGAGAGACTGGACCAATTTTTGGGTGCCAATACATATACTTGGAAAGAGATGCAGTCTATTTTGAGTATTCTATTCACTGCAGAGGAAAGAAACATGATTAGACAGGCTGGTATGAGAATATGGGAGAGGCAGAATCAGGGGGGGGGCCACCAGGAGATCAGAAGTGGCCTAATCAAGATCCTGGGTGGAACCAGCAGCAGCCCCAAGGGAGACAGAATATGGGAGACCTGAGGACTATAATAATAGAAGGAATCAAAGAAGCTGTACTGAGGGGCCAGAATTTTGATAAGGCTTTTAGAGAGCAACAGAGGAAAGATGAATCTCCCACGGAGTGGATGGGAAGATTAAAGAAAGATTTGCAGATGTACTCTGGAATAGACCCCAGTTCTGCAGTTGGAGTGATACTTCTCAGGATGCAGTTTGTGGCAAAAGCATGGGGAGATATTAGAAAGAAATTGGAAAAGATCGAGGATTGGCAAGACAGGGGATTAGAGGAGTTACTACAGGAAGCTCAGAAAGTATATGTAAGGAGGGATGAAGAGAAACAAAAAGCAGAGTCTAAACTGTTTGTAGCTGCTGTAAGGGAAAGTCAGAAATCAGGCAGCTGCTCGGACCTTTGGGGTACTGTCGATCATGGATAGAGGTGTCAGGGGCTGTATGTTTTGGGGACAAGAATATCAAATGAGTCCCCAGGAGGAGGTAATCTTTTTTTGATATATATGGGAGCAGAAAAATCGAGTATACAAAAAACTCCTAAGAGGGTTGAGAAGGAAAAAAAACCCAGCAACAGTAATTGAAGCTGAAGGGGAACCTTTTAAGGTGCCCCTCCTTGAAAATATAGAAATAGAATCTGAAAAAGGATTTGTTTAAATGATTTGTTGGTTGTTTCAGAGACTGAATACACTCTCTTGGGAGAGATCTTTTTTTGTTTCATCAACAACAGATTACAGCTGTCCGGACTGCAGAAAAGGGTGGATGCCTCTGTCGCGAGTAAAGGACAGTAACCTCTGAGCCTGGAGAGTTTAGAGTGACTCT
Organism: Picus viridis; assembly: GCA_033816785.1. NCBI lineage: Eukaryota > Metazoa > Chordata > Aves > Piciformes > Picidae > Picus > Picus viridis. Next base: position 6,068 of record JAWKAJ010000138.1, read on the forward strand.
ACAAGGAAAGCAAAACTGGCATCAACATGAATTCCACGCCACTTATACAGATGATCTGAAGCACCTTGATGAGTGCAGTTAGTGCTGACAGATAAGTACTTGAATAAATGTAACACTGGAACACCTCAGTCTGAAAGGTCCAGAACTATAAGACAGACCCACCTCCTGAGATACATGCAATAGCGTGTGACATTGAATCTGCGTTGCAAGAGAACATGGAGGAATATCCCCATTTCCTTCTGTGTACAAAGCATCCTAGAACTCAGGGGGGATGGGTAACTTGTAAATGCTTTAAATGTTGTAAGAAATGGTCTTGTATCTCTTATAATCGAGAAGTATTTTGTCCTGAATGCTGTAACTGTAAAACTAGGCCTGAAAATACGCAGCCTGGATTGATAGAGACTTTATTTTATGGTAAAGAAAAAGGATGTAAATCCCCTTGGAAAATTCTTGAAAGGGATTGGCATAAGTGGGAAATAAAGGCTAGAGAAATTTTAGTCAGGGATACCAAGAACAGTTGAAAGGGTTAGTAGAAGGAAACAGTAAGAGAGACATAAGAAAAATTATTGTAGAGGACTTTGAGGGAAGAGGAATTGAAATAATAAAAGCACAATGGGAAATGGTAAACGAGCTAGCTGAGGAGGTAGAGAAGAGACTCCGAATGAAATCTTAAAGTGGGTTAAGGAACCTGGATCTGTAGGGCTCCTGAAGAATGTAACTGCTGCCAAGAAGACATCACACCTGGCTGCTGGTTGCACCCAGCAGGCTAAGGAGGCAGAGTTAACAGATACTGGTGGAGCCTAATCTTGATCCTAACCCTATTTTTGTATGAGTCCAATCAAAATCAAAGACCATGTTCCCATGTGTGGATAAATTCTCTTCCAATATTAGTAATGATAGACAGGTTGAAAGGCCATTATGGAGCTAAGACTATAATGCCATCTGAAGTAAAGGCATGAGAACAGAACACTTATCTGCAGTTGTTGAAAGGGAGCACAGTAAACACAGTCAGCAGAGCATGAGACCCTTAATCTCAGGCTCGTGGGTTCAAGCCTGCAGTGGACAGGCAGCAGTGTTGGATTTGTTCCCAGCTACCTGAGAATTCAGCACACAGGTTCCCGTTGATAGGGACAGCCTTTCCTGATGTAACAGAAATACAAAAATCATTCCAAAACATGAGGATTGTATGGAGATTCCACAATCTGGGTAAGGTGGAAGTTACAATTTGAGGAACCCTTAAATGTAAATATGCCAGTACCTTGTATCCAGCGATGTTGGGAGACAACTATAGGCAGGAATAAAGGGGAAATAGGACTGACCCTGGATGTGGGGAATGCAACTTTTATAGGGCAGTATTCAAAGTGTTCACAATTTATTAGTTAGGAAAAGGCAAATATGGGGAAAATGATCAGACCAGAAAGAAAGGTTACATAGCTAAAGGATGGCTGATACCTATTGGGTCAGGGTGGTATTGGATATGTGGTAAAAATGCTTATAATCCTTAGGATGGCAAGGAAGATGGGCTGTAAGATCGGTCTATCCTCATATCTTTATAGTAAATCAGCCACAGGAATTACTCAGGAGCTTTGCACGAAGAGCCAAGAGAGGAGCAAATCCACTACCAACCAGGCATAGCAAGTTCCATAGTTTTGCTAGGAGGTTTCCACCTTGGCTTGGGGTTAGTCAACAAGTGGCTTAGAGGTTGGTGCAGTCACAAGAATTTTGGGTTTTTTGATCTTGAAAAACTTTCTACTGCACCAGGTCAGCTGGTAACAGATGGAGTACATCTGTCCCAGAGGAGGGGAAAGGTCACAGTACACGAGAATGGCCTGTCCCCCAAAGGTAAAAAGATTCTGGGAAGGGAATTAGCAAGTCTCATTGACAGGGCTTTAAACTAGCTTTGAAGGGGGAAGGGGCTGAAACCAGTCCCCCAGACAGGAGTCTGAGGGTGGTAAGCTGGAGTCAGGGGCAAAACCAGCAGCCCAGCTGAAGTGCATGTACACTAATGCACGAAGTATGGGTGTGACCGGTTTAGGCTGTGCCTTTAAGAAAGAGACACTTTCTGAACACTCTAGCTGAATGTTTTGATATTAGAATGAAAACAAGAGATATGCTAATCCAATTTCATTGGTGGAACCCGGCTGTAGATTCTTGTTTAGTCTTTCAGTCGGGGGGGCAGGTAGTCATCTTCTTCTTCCCCCTGTGCTGTGAGCTGGCTCATTTCTCTCTACGATTCTTGCTAACCAGATAAGAAAACTAACTTTTTGCATTCGCTTTGAGCTTTAACAAAGTTTTCCCCTTTTAATTACCTTCCTTTCTCTCTCTCTCTCTAACCCTTTTGGGAAAAAGGGGAGGTAGGGAGGGAGAAGGGAGGGAAAAGGCCGAACCCCCCTGGCCGCAGGGGGGTTGGGGAAAGGTTTCCTGTATTACATACATTGCTGTATACTTCTGTATATACTGTAAATATTGTATATTTTTGTACATATTCATTGCATTCCATAGCTGCTTGTAAAATACAGCTTTCATCTGCTTCTCCGGCTGAGTTAGCTGTGGAATTCTTTTGTGTGTGGGGGGGGGAACCTTCCTACTCCACCACAATGGGCAACAAACATGAGGAGCTGGAAGCCTCGTGGCAGCAGGAAAGATATGATGTAGTTGCCATCACGGAGACGTGGTGGGATGACTCAAATGACTGGAGCACTGCAATTGACGGCTACAGGCTATTCAGGAGAGACAGGCAGGGAAGAAGGGGTGGAGGGGTGGCCCTGTACATCAGGGAGGCTCTTGATGCCATTGAGGTAGAGATCAGGGATGATCGGGTTGAGTGCGTGTGGGTAAGAATTAGAGGGAAGAGCAGCAGGGCAGACATCCTGGTTGGAGTCTGTTATAGACCACCCAACCAGGAGGATGATCTTGATGAAGCATTCTATAGGCAGCTTAAGGCTGTCTCAAGATCGCCTAACCTTGTTCTCGTGGGTGACTTCAACCTGCCTGATATCTGCTGGGATCACAACATAGCAGAGAGGAGGCAGTCTAAGAGGTTCTTAGAGTGCATGGAGGACAGCTTCTTATCCCAGGTGCTGCGCGAGCCTACCAGGGGTAAGGCTATGCTTGACCTCCTCTTCACCAACAGGGAAGGGCTGGTGGGTGATGTGGTGGTCGGAGGGTGTTTAGGCACCAGTGACCACGAGATAATTGAGTTTTCGGTATTCAGCCAAGCTAAGAGGGGCAGCAAGAAGACCTCCACTCTGGACTTCCGGAGGGCGGATTTCAGGCTACTCAAGGAACTAACTCAGAAGGTTCCTTGGGAAACAGCCCTTAAAAATAAAGGGGTCCAGGAGAGCTGGACCTACTTCAAGAAAGAACTCTTGAAGGCGCAGGAACAGGCTGTGCCAGTGTGCCGGAAGATGAGCCGACGGGGCAGATGGCCAGCCTGGATGGGTAATGAACTTCTAAAGGAACTAAGGGAAAAAAAGAGGGTGTATTATCTTTGGAAAAAAGGGGAGGCAACCCATGGAATGTTTAGGGATGTTGCTAGGTCTTGTAGGAAGAAAATTAGGAGGCAAAAGCCCATTTGGAGCTCAGACTGGCCTCTGCTGTGAAGGACAACAAAAAGTCCTTCTATAAATATATTAATAGCAAGAGAAAGAGCAAGGAGAAGCTCCACTCCTTGGTGGGCATGGAGGGGAATATTGTAACAAAGGATGAGGAAAAGGCAGAGGTGCTTAAAACCTTCTTTACCTCAATTTTTACTAGCAGGACAGAATGGCTTCCAGACAGCTGGCCTGCAGAGCTGGCAGAAGGAGCCAGGGAGCAGCATAGTTTTCCCCTGTTCCAGGATGGGAAAGTTAGAGATCTTCTCAGCCGCTTGGACCCCCACAAGTCCATGGGACCGGATGGGATCCATCCTAGGGTGCTGAGGGAGCTGGCAGATGAGCTGTCCAGGCCGCTCTCCATCATTTTTCAGCAGTCCTGGCTCATTGGAGAGGTCCCAGAAGACTGGAAGCTGGCCAGCGTGGTGCCCATCCATAAGAAGGGCCAGTTGGAAGAGCCGGGGAATTATAGGCCTGTCAGCCTGACCTCAGTGCCAGGCAAGATTATGGAACGGGTCATCTCGAGTGCGATCACACAGCACTTACAGGATGGCCAAGGGATCAGGCCTAGCCAGCATGGATTTAGGAGGGGCAGGTCCTGCCTGACCAACCTGATCTCCTTCTATGATCAGGTGACCCACCTGGTGGATGTGGGGAGGCCTGTGGATGTGGTCTACCTGAACCTCAGCAAGGCCTTTGACACAGTCCCCCACAGCAAACTCCTGGCCAAGCTGGCTGGAGGGCCAAGCCCAGAGAGTGCTGGTGAATGGTGCCACATCCAGCTGGCGGCCTGTCACTAGTGGTGTGCCCCAGGGATCAGTGCTGGGCCCCATGCTTTTCAACATCTTTATTGATGATCTGGATGAGGGCATTGAGTCCATCATCAGTAAATTTGCAGATGACACCAAGCTGGGGGCAGGAGTTGATCTGCTGGAGGGCAGAGAGGCTTTGCAGAGGGACCTCGACAGGCTGGACAGATGGGCAGAGTCCAATGGCATGAGATTTAACACATCCAAGTGCCGGGTTCTGCACATTGGCCACAACAACCCCAGGCAGCGCTACAGGCTGGGGTCAGAGTGGCTGGAGAGCGGCCAGGCAGAGAGGGACCTGGGGGTGCTGGTTGATGGGAAGCTGAACATGAGCCTGCAGTGTGCCCAGGCAGCCAAGAGGGCCAACCGCATCCTGGCCTGCATTAGGAATAGTATGGCCAGCAGGAGCAGGGAGGTCATTGTGCCCCTGTACTCTGCTTTGGTTAGGCCGCACCTTGAGTACTGTGTCCAGTTCTGGGCCCCTCAGTTTAAGAAGGACATTGAGACACTTGAACGTGTCCAGAGAAGGGCAACAAGGCTGGTGAGAGGCCTTGAGCACAAGCCCTATGAGGAGAGGCTGAGGGAGCTGGGGCTGTTTAGCCTGGAGAAGAGGAGGCTCAGGGGCGACCTCATTGCTCTCTACAACTACCTGAAGGGTGGTTGTAGCCAGGAAGGGGTTGGCCTCTTCTCCCTAGCAACCAGCACCAGAACAAGGGGACACAGTCTCAAGCTGCACCAGGGGAAGTTTAGGCTCGAGGTGAGGAGAAAGTTCTTCACCGAGAGAGTGATTTGTCATTGGAATGGGCTGCCCAGGAGGTGGTTGAGTCACCGTCCCTGGAGGCGTTCAAGAGGGGACTGGATGTGGCACTTGGTGCCATGGTCTAGTTGTGAGGTTGTGGTTACAGGTTGGACTCGATGATCTTCAAGGTCTCTTCCAACCTTGGTTATTCTATTCTATTCTATTCTATTCTATTCTATTCTATTCTATTCTATTCTATTCTATTCTATTCTATTCTATTCTAGTGAACTTGAAAAAGCAGTGGTAATTTTTTTTTCTGCTACAGCTGAAATTATGCTGAATGCAAGCATAGATGCAATAAAAGCTCAACAGCTTGAAGTCAGTAGTCTCTTGAAAATATCTACTCAAAATAGGTTAGCTTTGGATTTTTTACATGTTGTATGTGTAGTTATAAATGTAAGCTGTTGTAGTTATGTTAATCTGTAGTTATGTTAAGTGATTGTAGATCACAATCAAATCTCACATCAGATTTCTTTGGAAACATTTGTTTGTAATACCTGTTGGAATAATTGTAACACTGATCTGTGTAATTCTTTGTAATCGTTGTTTTAAAATGATTAAGACCTTTAGGTAAAATTGTCTATGCCAATAAGTTACAAGCAGATGGTTATGATCTGAAGGTGATCAAAATAGAGAAACTTAATTAAGGAGGTTCTGAAATATCTGGAAATTTTAACACAAATCAATGGTGAGAAAAAGAAAATGGGGGATTGTTATGAATATACTGGTGGTTCTGTGATTTGTATTAAAGGTAGAGAATTCAGAGTGCACTGGGACTGTGGGTCAGGAGCTTGCAGGAGCCTGTTTTGAGGACAAAGGGGGAGCTGCATATTTCACAGACTTAAACAGAGACAGTGTGTGTTTGGCTAATTGGAGACACCAAGGCTGAGGAGAAGAACTGAGAATTTGTTGTCTTTAGATAAGAAGCCTGGACAACTGAGCATACGTGCAAGGGGATACTGTGACCCTTACCACACAGAATGTAGGGAGAAGGGATTTGATCACCTATTCTAAGACTCATTATCATATGCCTGCCTTCTACTTAGCATAAGTTTGTTTATGTAGATGATGTAACTATATAACATGAAGAAAGCTATTGTAAAGCTGCTGTGGAGGCATTTTGTCCCCTCTCAAGCCCCCAGCGCTGCTTTGCTTGCCTTTTATTGCTTTTATTGCCTTTTATTACCTTTTTAAGACCTTTTAGTGCCAGTAAAACTGTTACCAAAAACTTTTACCTGGAGTCATCTATAACAGGAAGGGTCTGGAGCACAGCCCTGTGAGGAGAGGCTGAGGGAGCTGGGGTTGCTTAGCCAGAAGAGGAGGCTCAGGGGTGACCTCATTGTTCTCTACAACTCCCTGAAGGGAGGTTGTAGCCAGGTGGGGGTTGGTCTCTTCTCCCAGGCACCCAGCACCAGAACAAGAGGACACAGTCTCAAGCTGTGCCAGGGGAAGTTTAGCTTGGAGGTGAGGAAGAAATTCTTCCCAGCCAGAGAGATTGGCCCTTGGGATGTGCTGCCCAGGGAGGTGGTGGAGTCCCCATCCCTGGAGGTGTTGAAGAGGAGCCTGGATGAGGCTCCAATTCCTTCCACACAACTCACCCCCACCCACCTGGGGTCCCACAGCCTCCTACCACAACTGATGTCCCTCAGGATTGGTGAAATGTGATGGGCAGGGGGGCCTGGAGGAGGTTGGGAGGTGCCCCAGGACCTCATCAGCAATGGGCTGGGGTCCTGCTGTTGCCCCCAGTCTGGGTTCTTCACCTGCTGGGCTGCTCCAAGGGGCAGATCTGCAAACTCTGCAGACCCCCTGCAGACTCTGCTCTTCCCCAGCCCAGAGGGGCAGAGCTGATGGAGAGAGAAGGACCCAGCCCCTGCCAGAGAGAAGCAAAGGCCTCAGAGGAGAGGACTGAACTCCAAGGGAGGGCTCAGCACTGCCCAGGGCCAGGCAGCACAGCTGAGCCTTGCTTGGGGGGCAGCCCCCAAGCCCAGCAGCACAGGCACAGCAGGCAGGGAGGAAGGGCTGCTGAAGGTGGGAGGCCTCAAGGAGTGCAGGCTGAGCTCCCTGCCCAGCACACAGCTGCAGGGCAGCACCACAAGGGACCTGCCTCCAGGCAGCCTCTCCCAGGCCCTGGCTGCAGCTTCTTCCCCCTGCCTGCAGCTGCATGGGACAGGAGCTGTTGCTCTGGCTCCAGCTCTCCTCCCTGCTGCTGCCCACAGACCCAACCCCACCAGCTCTGTGCTCAGCTCTGCCCTGCAGGCACCTCCCTGCCAGCAGGGCCCTCTCTGTGGTGCCCACTCCCCAAGAGGAGGTCAGAGGAGCCCTGAGGACACAGGGAAAGGAGGTTCCTGCTCTCTGGAGATGCAGGGAAGGGGGAAGGGACTTGCCCAGTTTCTTGCTAAACCTCTTCAGCCCTCACTTCGATCCTGGGCAACCTCTGGCAGCTCCAGCACCACCCACACACACATGCAGCATAAAGAGCCTCAGCTGAAAGGGTTTTTGTTTCCTTCTCTCCCTGCCCCTTTCTCTCAGCTTTCTCTCTGGAGTGCTCCTGGAGCTGCCACCCCACACGCCCAAAGTGAAGATGAGGTTTGCTGGGGGGGGCACAGTGCCCAGGGGCTGCTGTGCATCCCCCAGCTGCCACATGCAGCACACTTCACTCCTTTGCTCCCCTGGAGTGCTGCCAGGTTCTGGCACTTCCTGCACACACAGCTTCCAGCTGGGCACTGGATCCCTTCCCCTTTGGTGGGGGAGAAGGCCTAGTTCCTGCCTGACCACCCCCAGGCCCTTCCCTCACTCCCAGCCCATCCCTGTCCCTGGACTCTGCTGTCCCGTGGCCCTGGGAGGAAAAAACATGTGGTGGCTGAGGAAGCCCCTAAGGGACCTGGGCTGGAACCAGGAGCAGAGGAAGGGAAGGGCCCCGAGGCTGAAGGCTGGGATGAGCTGGAGGGCTCCAGCCAAGGGAGAGGGTTACAGAGGGGTGGGGAGGGACCCTGCAGCCCCCTCACACAGCAACTGAGGAAGGGGGGGACAGAGAGGGAGTGAGAGCTCAGGTGACTCCTGCCCTGGGCTGTGGGATGAGGTGTAAGGAGTGGTCTGAAGAGTAGCATCTGCCTCATCCCTGTCATCAGGAACCAGGACACAGCCAGGGCACAGCCAGAGCATAACCTGGGCACAGCCTGGGCTCTCCCCTGGGCCTGGCCCTCAGCCCAAGCACTGCCCTTTAGCACAGCAGCTGCCAGCACAAAGGCTCCAACCCCCAGGGCTCCCCCAGAGCCCCCCCCGAGGAGCCTCTCCTGCACCCCAGCCCCCACGCTGTCCACGACCCCTGCTGTTCACAGCAGCCCCCAGAGGGCAGCAGCGAGCACGGGGGTGGGGGGCCAGGGCCAGCCCCTGCAGCCCACCAATGGCTCCTGCTGCAACACAGCAGCAACCAGAGGGGGTCTGCAGCTGCCCCTAGCAGGGGAGTCAGCACCACAAGGAACCCCACAGACCCCCCACCCCAACCTCACCCTCGGCCCCGCAATCGCACAGACACCTTCCAGAACAGCACAGACGACGCCCAGCGACCCTACACACCTCTGCCCTACCCCACAGCCCCACCCCCGACCACCCCCAACCCCGCAGCTCCCAACACCGCAGACCCCCACAGCCGCACAGAGGTCCCCACAATCACAGCGACCCCACCCCTCAGAACCGCACAGACCCCAAACGCCAAGCTTGCAGAGCTCCCCGGACCCCACAGACCCCTCCCTGTGCCCCAAGGACCCCGCATATCCCCAGAAGCCCCCAACCAAACCCTACCTCTTTCCCCTAGATCCCCGCAGAGACTCCCCCCAGCCCCACTGACCCCTGCCCCACAAACCCTTCCCCAACCCAAGCGACTCTCCCGACCCCTCGCAGCCCCCCAGAGAACATTCCCTGATCCCCACCACCTCCAACGCAGCCCCAGAGACTCCCTCACCCCACCTGGACCCCGGGACAAGAGGGAAGCAGAGCAGGAGGAAGAGGAAGAGCTCAGCGAACAGGGAGCCGCCGGCCCCGGCAGGCTGCTGGCGAGCAGAGAGAGCTGGGAGGGAGATCCCGGCCCGGCCCCGCCGGCTGCTGCGGCCACGCGCGACGGGGAGCGGAAGCAGGTTGCAGCCTGGAACGGAAGTCCCGCCCACGCCCGGGCAGTCGCAGCCAATGAGAGGCGCCGGGAGCGCGGCAGCTCCTCCCCTGGGCGCTGCCGAGGCACAGCGAGGAGCTGCCGCTGCCGGCCGCGGCCGCCATTGTTGTGCCCCGTGGGGAGCGGCAGCGGGGCCGGAGCGCGGGAGCAGTGCCGGAGGTGCTGGCGGGCGAGCGGCAGCTGCCGGCTGCTGAGATGCGGCGGGGCGGGAGGGGCTGCGGGGGCCGGGGAGCGCTGGGGGCGGCGGCAGCGGAGCGGGGAAGGGTCTGGCTGCGTGGGGCTGCCGGGGGCGTGTGCGGAGTTGGGGGTCGGGAGGGGCGTGGGGGGCAGGGGGCTCCGTGGGGTTGGGGTGGGTGGGGCTGGGGGCAGCCTCTGGAGGGGCAGCAGGAGGAGCTGTGGGGGTTGGTGTGGGCAGGCTGTGGGGAGGGCATCTGTGGGGTCTGGCAGGGCTGGTATTTGGGGCAGGGGGCAGCGGGAGGGCTGGGGGTGGGGTTGGGATCCTTTGGGGCTGAGGGTTCGATCTGGATCCTTTGGGAACCCCGGGGGAAAGCTGTGGCTGGGATCAGGGTCCCCTGGGGCTGAGGGGGATCTCGGGGCCGGGCTTGGGCTCCTGTGGGGCTGGGTGGGGGTCTGTGGGGGCAGTTCCAGTCCCGGAGCCCTAAACAGCCTCCCCGCACCCCCTGTGCCCCTCTGTGTCGTCTTGGGGGCGTGGTTGGGCTATTCCGGCGGCTCTGATTGGCTGCGGCTGCTCGGTCGTGGGCGGGGCTTCCTCTGCGGACCCAGCCCCCGCCTCCGCCGGGCTGCAACGTGGCCGGTTCGGGGCCTCCATTGTATCGGTCTCTGCTCGCCCAGGCTGCCAGGAGGCTGCAGGGACGGCAGTTGGCAGCTGCCTCTGCTCCGAGCTCTTCCTCCTTCCTCTTCCTTCTGCTCTGCGCCCCTTTGGCCTCGGCTGTGGGGTAGGTGTGGGCACCCGCGGGCCAGAGTGGGGGATGGTGGGGTGGGGATCCCTTGGGGCTTGGGGGAGCGGCTCCTGGGGTTGGCATTGGGCTGCCCTGGGGCTGAGGGCTGTGTCCTGGAGCTGGGATTGAGGAGGGATCCGTGAGGTGTGGGGCTGGTGTCCGTGGGGCTGTAGGGGGCTGTGGTGTGGGTCGGGGTGCTAAGACTTGGAGTGGGGAGTGCTGGGGTGCTGCGAGGGGGTGGGTGCGGTTGTTGGGAGCTGTGTGTGTGTGGGGAGCTGTGGGGGTGTGTGGTGTTGGGGGGTGTGTGGGGGAGTGTGTGTCTGTGGGGGTGTGTGTGTGGGGTACTGCAGACCTGTTGAGGGTGGGTGGGTGTCATGTGTGGGGTTGTGGGTGCGTGGGTGGGTGGGGTCGGGGTGGGTGTGTTTGGGGGTTCCTTGTGCTGCTGACTCTCCCTGCTGGGGGCAGCTGCAGGCCCCTCTGCAAACAGTCCCTCCCCAGCTCTCCTGCATCCCCTTCAGGTACTGGAAGGCTGCTTTAAGGTGTCCCACCCAGAGCCTTCTTCAGCCTGAACAGCCCCAGCTCCCTCAGCCTGCCCTTGCAGCAGAGGTGCTCCAACCCCCCTGATCATTTGTGCTGCTCCCTCAGGTCCATGTCCTTCATCAGATCCAAACCCAGCAGGCTCAGCTTACCCCACCTCCTCCTGGCCCAATTTTTGTGGCTGGGGTGGCCTTGCTCCCACCCCCTGCAGCTGCTGTGTGTGGCTGTGGGCAGTGTGTGGGGAGTTGTTGGGGGTGTGTGTCGTTGGGGGTGTGTGTGTGGGGTGGGGCAGAGGTGTTGGGGTTGGGTGGGTGCCGTGTGTGGGGTTGTGGGAGGGGTGTGTGGGCTGCAACAGGGAAAGTTTAGGCTGGAGGTGAGGAGAGAGTTCTTCACCGAGAGAGTGATTCGCCATTGGAATGGGCTGCCCGGGGAGGTGGTAGAGTCGCCGTCCCTGGAGGCAGTATCACAGTATCGCTAAGGTTGGAAGAGACCTTGAAGATCATCGAGTCCAACCTGTCACCACAGACCCCACAACTAGACATCCAGTCCCCTCTTGAACACTTCCAGGGACGGCAACTCCACCACCTCCCCGGGCAGCCCATTCCAATGGCAAATCACTCGGTGAAGAACTCTCCTCACCTCCAGCCTAAACTTCCCCTGTTGCAGCTTGATCTTCAAGGTCTCTTCCAATCTTAGTGATACTGTGATACTGTTGTGGGTGGGGTCGGGGTGGGTGTGTTTGGGGGTTCCTTGTGCTGCTGACTCCCCCTGCTGGGGGCAGCTGCAGGCCCCCTTGGCTGCTGCTGTGTTGCAGGCGGAGCCATGGGTGGGCTGCAGGGGCTGTCCCTGGCCCTGTGTCCCTGTGTCCCTCTGCTGGGGGCTGGGCTGGCAGCAGAGCTGAGCTGTGGGCAGCGCTGTGGGGGCTGCTGTGTGCAGGAGAGGTGGTGGTGAGCGTGGGGTGTGGTTTGCAGCAGAGGCTGCTGTGGGAGGGTGTGGGGGAGCCCTGGGGGGTTGGAGGCTTTGTGCTGGCAGCTGCCGGGCGGCTGCTGTGCTGCAGGGCAGCAGCTGGGCTGAGGGCCAGGCTCGGGGGGAGCTGTGGGCAGGCTGTGTGCTGGGGGCCGTGGGGGTGTCGGGCGTGGGTGCTGTGCTGAGCCTGAGCTTAGGAGCGCCTGGGGCTGGTGTCAGCTGTGGGGGGTTTGGCTGTGCTGGGGGTGGTGGCATCTAAGGCCTCTGTGCTCTGCAATCTCTTGAGGCACAAATCTTCCCTGGGGGGCTGAAGACTGATGTTCAGTTTCTCTCCAGGCCTCCTGAGCACAGAGAGGCTCAGGGCAGGAGGAGCTTTTGCTGTGTGGCTGCAGGCTGAGAGCTGTGCAGAGCTGTTGTCAGCTGTGCTGGCAGGAAGCATGGTCAGAAGCAGACTGCTCTGCTGCAGCTGCTCTGCCTCTGGGGAAATGCTTGCTGGCAGGCAATCCAATGAGGCTGAGCTGTTGAGTGTCTGCTTGTGGCTGAGGAAGTGCATTGAACTGGACTGAAAGGTTTGGATTGGTCTGGGGGCAGTCTGTTCTTGATGGTTTTGGTGGTGAGAAGTCCTGCAGCTTCCTTGGAGGAGCTTCATCAGAAGACAAAGCAATTCCCTTGCTGCTCTTTGCTGTGCAATGAGCTGGGAAGGGAAGGAAATGATTGCTGCAAGGGAGCAAAGCAATTGCAGTGCTCTGCAAGTCTCAGCAGTGCTGTGTCCAGCAGGGCCAGGGCAGGGATTGTCTTCGTTTCGTGGGCCCTGGGGAGGCCACCCCTGGAATGCTGGGGTCAGTTTTGTGCCCTGGACTCCAAGAAGGACTTTGTGGGTCTGGAGCAGGTGCAGAGAAGGACAAGAAAGGTGGGGAAGGGTCTGTAGAGCAGGGCTGAGAGGAGCAGGTGAGGGAGCTGTGGGTGTTTAGTGTGGAGAAGAGGAGGCCTAGGGGAGTCCTCTTTGTTCTCTAGAGCTGCCTGCAAGGAGGCTACAGTGAGGTGGGGGTTGGGCTCTTGTGCCTAGTCTGAGGTGGTAGAAGGAGAGGAAGAGCCCTGAAACTGTGGCAGGGGAGGCTTAGGTTGGAGAGGAGGAGGAATGAGTTTGGTGCCAGAGTGGTCAGGGCCTGGCAGAGGCTGCCCAGGGAGGCAGTGGAGTGGCCATGCCTGGAGGTGTTGCAGCAAGGTGTGGCCATGGGGCCATGGTTTGGTGTCCCTGGTGGTGTTGGGGCTGGCAGTTGGCCTCACTGCTCAGAGAGGTCTTTTCCAGGCCAGCCAATTGTGTGGCTGTGTGAGGAAGCAGCCCCAGAGCAAATGCATCTTAGGTGCTGGAGGTGCTGGCAAGAATGGGAAATGGGAGAGAGTCCTGTGGAGAGGGGAAAGGTTTGGGTTTTGCCTCTGGGCTCCTAGTCTGCCCTTGGAAGTGCCTGGGATTGTGGCAAGCAGTGCTGTCAGCTGGAGCCTTTTGGGGTTGGTGGTGTGCTGAGAGGGCCAAAGGGAGGTGAGGCTTGGCAAGAGCAGTGGTGAGAAGGAAGCTTCTGGGCTTGTGGGTGGCCAAGGTGTGTGGGTGTGGCTGAGAGCTGTGGAGTGCAGGAGAGCCTTGAAGGCCTTGTTGTGTTGCTGGAGCTGAGGGCTGAGGAAGTGCTGCTGCCAGCCAAGGGCTTGAAGGAGGTTGCAAGTCAAGTGGTGTGCATGGATTGGTGTGGTTTTGGTGTTTGGCTTCTTGTGGCCAAGCCAAGCTTTCCTGCTGCAGGAGGAGAGTGCCAGCCTGGGCTTTCCAATCCCTGGGGCCCTGGAGCCCTTCTGGAGTGGTTTTCTTCTGTAGAGCTTTGCAGCCCAGCTGCAGGTCTGCTGTTGCTTGCAGCTGTTGCTGGTTGTTTTGTGCAGCCTTGGGGGTTGGGTCAGTCTCTTGGCTCAGTTTTGTCCTTTCTCTTGTGGCCAAGTTGAGGTCCCTTTGGTTTTGGCAGCTGAGCACAGCTTGAGGCTTTTGCTGCAACGGTTTTTGTGCTGGGAGCATTCTGTGCTGGCAGCTGGAGTGCTGTGTGCAGCTCTGGTGCCCCCAAGAGGGGCAGGAGGTTGTCCTTGGGAGCTGACTCTTGTCCTTGGGAGCTGAGTCTGCACTTTTGATTTGAGTGTGAGCTTGGTGGCTTCTGACCTTAGTTGCTGGTTCTTGTGCTTGGGAAGTGGTTCTGACGTTAGCTGCTGGTTCTCGAGCTCGGGGGCTGGCTCTGGGCTTGGGGACTGGCTCTGAGCTCAGGAAGTGGTTCTGGGCTTGGGGGTTGGTTCTTGAGCTTGGGAAGTGGTTCTGACCTTGGTTGCTGGTTCTAGAGCTCAGGGGCTGGCTCTGAGCTCAGGAAGTAGTTCTGGGCTCGGGGTCTGGCTCTGAGCTCAGGAGCTTGTTCCCTGAGCTCAGGGCTGCTTCCTGGGCTTGGGGGCTGGCTCTGGGCTCAGGGGATGGTTCTTAATCTCTGGGGCTGCCACTGAGCTCGGAGATTGGTTCTTGAGCTTGGGAAGTGGTTGTGACCTTAGTTGCTGGCGCTGAGCTCGGGGGCTGGCTCTGAACTCGGGAAGGGTTTCTGACCTTAATTCTGACCCCCTCTTGGGGGCTGGTGGTTGAACTTGGGAAGTGGTTCTGAGCTTAGTTGCTGGCTCTGATCTCCCAGGGCCCTGAGGTCATTTTTGATAGCCCTGGGAGGCCTGGTACCAACATCATCATTCCCTAACTGCATGACCAATAAGGGATAATAATCTGAGGGCTGTACCAGACTGGGCAGCCTTCTGGTAACATCTCCAACTTGGATTCCTGCTAGGCTAATAACTTCCCTATGAGATGGGTCCGGCCTACATATGGGACCTTCTGTTCCCCTCAGGAGGGAATCACCAATTACAATTACCCTCCTTTTCTTTTTAGGGAGCAAGTCCTGATGCCAGGGGAAGGCTGTTTAACCTTAGGCTGCGTTGCCTTAGGCTGCTTTACCTTAGGCTGTTTAACCTTAGGCTGTTTAACCTTAGGCTGTTTAGCCTCAGGGAAGACCCCAGATGGTGTGTCCTCCGGCATCAGTATCACCTCACCCTCGATCTCCAGCGCCCCATACCTGTTTTCCAAGGGCAGTGAGGGAGGTGGGGGGAGGCAAGGAGGTTTTAATTTGTGTCCTTTGAGAGGAACGAGTTCTTCACCGAGTGATTCGCCATTGGAATGGGCTACCCGGGGAGGTGGTGGACTCGCCGTCCCTGGAGGTGTTCAAAAGGGGACTGGATGTGGCACTTGGTGCCATGGTCTAGTCGTGGCATCATCTAGTCGATGATCACAGTATCACTAAGGTTGGAAGAGACCTCGAAGATCATCGAGTCCAACCTGTCACCACAGACCCCATGACTAGACCATGGCACCAAGTGCCACATCCAGTCCCCTCTTGAACACCTCCAGGGACGGCCATTCCAATGGCGAATCACTCTCTCGGTAAAGAACTCTCTCCTCACCTCCAGCCTAAACTTTCCCTGTTGCAGCCCACACACCCCTCCCACAACCCCACACACGACACTCACCCACCCCCAACACCTCTGCCCCACCCCACACACCCCCCACAGACACACACCCCCAACGACACACCCCCCAACAACTCCCCACACACTGCCCACAGCCACACACAGCAGCTGCAGGGGGTGGGAGCAAGGCCACCCCAGCCACAAAAATTGGGCCAGGAGGAGGTGGGGTAAGCTGAGCCTGCTGGGTTTGGATCTGATGAAGGACATGGACCTGAGGGAGCAGCACAAATGATCAGGGGGTTGGAGCACCTCTGCTGCAAGGGCAGGCTGAGGGAGCTGGGGCTGTTCAGGCTGAAGAAGGCTCTGCAGGGGGGGACACCTTAAAGCAGCCTTCCAGTACCTGAAGGGGCTGCAGGAGAGCTGGGGAGGGACTGTTTGCAGAGGCCTGCAGTGACAGAATGAGGGAGAATGGTTTGGAGTGAGAGCAGAGCGGATTCAGACTGGATGTGAGGAGCAAGTTCTGCACTGTGAGGCTGCTGGATCACTGCCACAGGTTGCCCAGGGAGAGGTGCTTGTGGCCACATCCCTGGAGATATTCAAGGTGAGGCTCAACAGGGCTCTGGGACACCAGAGAGCAGCCAGGCAGGAAGGGACCTGGGGGTACTGATTGACAGCCACCTAAACATGAGCCAGCAGTGTGCCCAGGGGGCCAAGAAGGCCAATGGCATCCTGGCCTGCACCAGGTAGAGTGTGGCCAGCAGGAGCAGGGAGGTCATTCTGCCCTGTGCTCAGCACTGCTTAGGCCACACCTTGAGTCCTGTGTCCAGTTCTGGGCTCCTCAGTTTAAGAAGGACATTGAGAGACTTGAAGGTGTCCAGAGAAGGGCAACAAGGCTGGGGAGGTGTTATGAATATACTGGTGGTTCTGTGATTTGTGTTAAAGGTAGAGAATTCAGAGTGCACTGGGACTGTGGGTCAGGAGCTTGCAGGAGCCTGTTTTGAGGACAGAGGGGGAGTTGCATATTTCACAGACTTAAACAGAGACAGTGTGTGTTTGGCTAATTGGAGACACCAAGGCTGAGGAGAAGAACTGAGAATTTGTTGTCTTTAGATAAGAAGCCTGGATGACTGAGCATGCGTGCAAATGGATACTTTGACCCTTACCACACAGAATGTAGGGAGAAGGGATTTGATCACCTATTCTAAGACTCATTATCATATGCCTGCCTTCTATTTAGCATAAGTTTGTTTATGTAGATGATGTAACTATATAAGATGAAGAAAGCTATTGTAAAGCTGCTGTGGAGGTGGAGTTTTGTCCCCTCTCAAGCCCAGCACGCTGCTTTGCTTGCCTTTTATTGCTTTTATTGCCTTTTATTACCTTTTTAAGACCTTTTAGTGCCAATAAAACCGTTACCAAAAACTTTTACCTGGAGTCATCTATAACAGATGGTGCATTGGCCTGGAATCATCTGAACCTCCATGTCTTGTGAACTCCAAATGAAGAGGCGCCCCGCTGCATTTGAGGTGGCTTCATTGTAGTCAGAAGACGGAGAGGTCAGCACGATCAGAACTCAAAGAAAAGCAAGCAAAGACATTTTTTTTCTTTCTTTCTTCTTTTTTTTGTTGTTGCTTTGTTCTTTGTTGTCCAATTGGAGTACCTGGACCCCGCAAGACTTCGTATACGAGATCCAAGCGACGACGGTGACGGTGGTGAGAATACCGCTTGGGGGGGGAAGATTCGGCTACCTCAGGATTTGGCTACCTTAGTTTGAGTGTTTGAGTCCCGCTGTTTCAGGTTCCGCAAGGGGGAGGTACGGTGGATCTGGCACGGTGGATGTGGCTGGTGAAGGAGAGAGGTATTCACGAGTAGGAATGACTTGGATTATTCCACTTGCATGATTATTTGTGGTACTGTTCCACTTATTTGTGGTACTGTTCCACTTGCATGAGTATTTGTGGCACTGTTCCAGTTAAATGAGTATTTGTGGTAGCCAGGAATAGTAATCGCGAGTAGGAATTGTTTGAACTGTTCCACTTGCATGAGTACCTGTGGTAGCCAGGGATAATATTCCTGAGTAGGAATTGTTTGGTTTATTTCACTTCTATAAATATTGGAGGTAGTCAGGAGAAAATGGGACAAAAGAAGAGTAAGTCATCAAAGCAGGACGGAGAGAAGGCTTTACCTTCTATTCCTCCAGAGAGTCCATTAGGGTTGCTCATTCAATATTGGGAGGACGACGGACAGAGAAAAGGGAAATCAAAGGAAAGAATGATTCACTACTGTATGGAGGTATGGCCAAAAGAACCATTAAGACCACATGTGTTTTGGCCTATTTTTGGATCTTTTGAGGATTGGATTTGTCAAGCTTTGAACCACCATGTGAATTCTAAAAAGTGTTTTAGTAAGGAAGAAGCTGAATATGCTGCTATTTGGATTAGGGTCTCACGTCCCTCTCCTGTTCCTATATTAACAACTGAGGATAAGGACAAAGACAAGGAGGAGAAATGGGAACCCCTGGATAACCTACCACCACCTTTTCACCAGAACAGGGGTCATGGTCCCCTAAATCAAATAGCCCTGCAACAAACTTCTCCTTCACCCACCCAAACAAGAAGCAGAGTGAGGAATGACAGGAATGAACAAGAGGGAGACAGTGTAGGATTACATCCACTCAGGGAAGTGCCTATGGGGGGGCAGCAAGGAGGAATAGGGTTTGTGACTGTACCTCTCAGTACATCAGCTGTCCGCAGTTTTAAGAAAGAGATGGGTACCTTACTGGATGATCTCCTGGGTGTAGCTGAGAGACTGGACCAATTTTTGGGTGCCAATACATATACTTGGAAAGAGATGCAGTCTATTTTGAGTATTCTATTCACTGCAGAGGAAAGAAACATGATTAGACAGGCTGGTATGAGAATATGGGAGAGGCAGAATCAGGGGGGCCACCAGGAGATCAGAAGTGGCCTAATCAAGATCCTGGGTGGAACCAGCAGCAGCCCCAAGGGAGACAGAATATGGGAGACCTGAGGACTATAATAATAGAAGGAATCAAAGAAGCTGTACTGAGGGGCCAGAATTTTGATAAGGCTTTTAGAGAGCAACAGAGGAAAGATGAATCTCCCACGGAGTGGATGGGAAGATTAAAGAAAGATTTGCAGATGTACTCTGGAATAGACCCCAGTTCTGCAGTTGGAGTGATACTTCTCAGGATGCAGTTTGTGGCAAAAGCATGGGGAGATATTAGAAAGAAATTGGAAAAGATCGAGGATTGGCAAGACAGGGGATTAGAGGAGTTACTACAGGAAGCTCAGAAAGTATATGTAAGGAGGGATGAAGAGAAACAAAAAGCAGAGTCTAAACTGTTTGTAGCTGCTGTAAGGGAAAGTCAGAAATCAGGCAGCTGCTCGGACCTTTGGGGTACTGTCGATCATGGATAGAGGTGTCAGGGGCTGTATGTTTTGGGGACAAGAATATCAAATGAGTCCCCAGGAGGAGGTAATCTTTTTTTGATATATATGGGAGCAGAAAAATCGAGTATACAAAAAACTCCTAAGAGGGTTGAGAAGGAAAAAAACCCAGCAACAGTAATTGAAGCTGAAGGGGAACCTTTTAAGGTGCCCCTCCTTGAAAATATAGAAATAGAATCTGAAAAAGGATTTGTTTAAATGATTTGTTGGTTGTTTCAGAGACTGAATACACTCTCTTGGGAGAGATCTTTTTTTGTTTCATCAACAACAGATTACAGCTGTCCGGACTGCAGAAAAGGGTGGATGCCTCTGTCGCAAGTAAAGGACAGTAACCTCTGAGCCTGGAGAGTTTAGAGTGACTCTACAAGGAAAGCAAAACTGGCATCAACATGAATTCCACGCCACTTATACAGATGATCTGAAGCACCTTGATGAGTGCAGTTAGTGCTGACAGATAAGTACTTGAATAAATGTAACACTGGAACACCTCAGTCTGAAAGGTCCAGAACTATAAGACAGACCCACCTCCTGAGATACATGCAATAGCGTGTGACATTGAATCTGCGTTGCAAGAGAACATGGAGGAATATCCCCATTTCCTTCTGTGTACAAAGCATCCTAGAACTCAGGGGGGATGGGTAACTTGTAAATGCTTTAAATGTTATAAGAAATGGTCTTGTATCTCTTATAATCGAGAAGTATTTTGTCCTGAATGCTGTAACTGTAAAACTAGGCCTGAAAATACGCAGCCTGGATTGATAGAGACTTTATTTTATGGTAAAGAAAAGGATTTAAATCCCCTTGGAAAATTCTTGAAAGGGATTGGCATAAGTGGGAAATAAAGGCTAGAGAAATTTTAGTCAGGGATACCAAGAACAGTTGAAAGGGTTAGTAGAAGGAAACAGTAAGAGAGACATAAGAAAAATTATTGTAGAGGACTTTGAGGGAAGAGGAATTGAAATAATAAAAGCACAATGGGAAATGGTAAACGAGCTAGCTGAGGAGGTAGAGAAGAGACTCCGAATGAAATCTTAAAGTGGGTTAAGGAACCTGGATCTGTAGGGCTCTGAAGAATGTAACTGCTGCCAAGAAGACATCACACCTGGCTGCTGGTTGCACCCAGCAGGCTAAGGAGGCAGAGTTAACAGATACTGGTGGAGCCTAATCTTGATCCTAACCCTATTTTTGTATAAGGAGTCCAATCAAAATCAAAGACCATGTTCCCATGTGTGGATAAATTCTCTTCCAATATTAGTAATGATAGACAGGTTGAAAGGCCATTATGGAGCTAAGACTATAATGCCATCTGAAGTAAAGGCATGAGAACAGAACACTTATCTGCAGTTGTTGAAAGGGAGCACAGTAAGCACAGTCAGCAGAGCATGAGACCCTTAATCTCAGGCTCGTGGGTTCAAGCCTGCAGTGGACAGGCAGCAGTGTTGGATTTGTTCCCAGCTACCTGAGAATTCAGCACACAGGTTCCCATTGATAGGGACAGCCTTTCCTGATGTAACAGAAATACAAAAATCATTCCAAAACATGAGGATTGTATGGAGATTCCACAATCTGGGTAAGGTGGAAGTTACAATTTGAGGAACCCTTAAATGTAAATATGCCAGTACCTTGTGTCCAGCGATGTTGGGAGACAACTATAGGCAGGAATAAAGGGGAAATAGGACTGACCCTGGATGTGGGGAATGCAACTTTTATAGGGCAGTATTCAAAGTGTTCACAATTTATTAGTTAGGAAAAGGCAAATATGGGGAACCTTGACATAGCTAAAGGATGGCTGATATCCAACACCACCTGACCCAATAGGTATGTGGTAAAAATGCTTATAAGGTATTACCCTTAGGATGGCAAGGAAGATGGGCTGTAAGATTGGTCTATCCTCATATCTTTATAGTAAATCAGCCACAGGAATTACTCAGGAGCTTTGCAAGAAGAGCCAAGAGGGAGCAAATCCACTACCAACCAGGCATAGCAAGTTCCATAGTTTTGCTAGGAGGTTTCCACCTTGGCTTGGGGTTAGTGAACTTGAAAAAGCAGTGGTAATTTTTTTCTGCTACAGCTGAAATTATGCTGAATGCAAACATAGATGCAATAAAAGCTCAACAGCTTGAAGTCAGTAGTCTCTTGAAAATATCTACTCAAAATAGGTTAGCTTTGGATTTTTTACATGTTGTATGTGTAGTTATAAATGTAAGCTGTTGTAGTTATGTTAATCTGTAGTTATGTTAAGATTTGACTGTGATCTACAACCACTTACATCAGATTTCTTTGGAAACATTTGTTTGTAATACCTGTTAGAATAATTGTAACACTGATCTGTGTAATTCTTTGTAATCGTTGTTTTAAAATGATTAAGACCTTTAGGTAAAATTGTCTATGCCAATAAGTTACAAGCAGATGGTTATGATCTGAAGGTGATCAAAATAGAGAAACTTAATTAAGGAGGTTCTGAAATATCTGGAAATTTTAACACAAATCAATGGTGAGAAAAAGAAAATGGGGGATTGTTATGAATATACTGGTGGTTCTGTGATTTGTATTAAAGGTAGAGAATTCAGAGTGCACTGGGACTGTGGGTCAGGAGCTTGCAGGAGCCTGTTTTGAGGACAAAGGGGGAGCTGCATATTTCACAGACTTAAACAGAGACAGTGTGTGTTTGGCTAATTGGAGACACCAAGGCTGAGGAGAAGAACTGAGAATTTGTTGTCTTTAGATAAGAAGCCTGGACAACTGAGCATACGTGCAAGGGGATACTGTGACCCTTACCACACAGAATGTAGGGAGAAGGGATTTGATCACCTATTCTAAGACTCATTATCATACGCCTGCCTTCTACTTAGCATAAGTTTGTTTATGTAGATGATGTAACTATATAAGATGAAGAAAGCTATTGTAAAGCTGCTGTGGAGGTGTTTTGTCCCCTCTCAAGCCCAGCGCTGCTTTGCTTGCCTTTTATTGCTTTTATTGCCTTTTATTACCCTTTTAAGACCTTTTAATGCCAATAAAACTGTTACCAAAAACTTTTACCTGGAGTCATCTATAACAGGAGGGGTCTGGAGCACAGCCCTGTGAGGAGAGGCTGAGGGAGCTGGGGTTGCTTAGCCAGGAGAAGAGGAGGCTCAGGGGTGACCTCATTGTTCTCTACAACTCCCTGAAGGAGGTTGTAGCCAGGTGGGGGTTGGTCTCTTCTCCCAGGCACCCAGCACCAGAACAAGAGGACACAGTCTCAAGCTGTGCCAGGGGAAGTTTAGCTTGGAAGTGAGGAAGAAATTCTTCCCAGCCAGAGATTGGCCCTTGGGATGTGCTGCCCAGGGAGGTGGTGGAGTCCCCATCCCTGGAGGTGTTGAAGGAGCCTGGATGAGGCTCCAATTCCTTCCACACAACTCACCCCCACCCACCTGGGGTCCCACAGCCTCCTACCACAACTGATGTCCCTCAGGATTGGTGAAATGTGATGGGCAGGGGGGCCTGGAGGAGGTTGGGAGGTGCCCCAGGACCTCATCAGCAATGGGCTGGGGTCCTGCTGTTGCCCCCAGTCTGGGTTCTTCACCTGCTGGGCTGCTCCAAGGGGCAGATCTGCAAACTCTGCAGACCCCCTGCAGACTCTGCTCTTCCCCAGCCCAGAGGGGCAGAGCTGATGGAGAGAGAAGGACCCAGCCCCTGCCAGAGAGAAGCAAAGGCCTCAGAGGAGAGGACTGAACTCCAAGGGAGGGCTCAGCACTGCCCAGGACCAGGCAGCACAGCTGAGCCTTGCTTGGGGGGCAGCCCCCAAGACCAGCAGCACAGGCACAGCAGGCAGGGAGGAAGGGCTGCTGAAGGTGGGAGGCCTCAAGGAGTGCAGGCTGAGCTCCCTGCCCAGCACACAGTTGCAGGGCAGCACCACAAGGAGCTGCCTCCAGGCAGCCTCTCCCAGGCCCTGGCTGCAGCTTCTTCCCCCTGCCTGCAGCTGCATGGGTCAGGAGCTGTTGCTCTGGATCCAGATCTCCTCCCTGCTGCTGCCCACAGACCCAACCCCACCAGGTCTGTGCTCAGCTCTGCCCTGCAGGCACCTCCCTGCCAGCAGGGCCCTCTCTGTGGTGCCCACTCCCCAAGAGGAGGTCAGAGGAGCCCTGAGGACACAGAGAAAGGAGGTTCCTGCTCTCTGGAGATGCAGGGAAGGGGGAAGGACTTGCCCAGCTTCTTGCTAAACCTCTTCAGCCCTCACTTCGATCCTGGGCAACCTCTGGCAGCTCCAGCACCACCCACACACACATGCAGCATAAAGAGCCTCAGCTGAAAGGGTTTTTGTTTCCTTCTCTCCCTGCCCCTTTCTCTCAGCTTTCTCTCTGGAGGGCTCCTGGAGCTGCCACCCCACACCCCCAAAGTGAGGATGAGGTTTGAGGGGGGCACAGTGCCCAGGGGCTCCTGTGCATCCCCCAGCTGCCACATGCAGAGCTGCAGCACACTTCACTCCTTTGCTCCCCTGGAGTGCTGCCAGGTTCTGGCACTTCCTGCACACACAGCTTCCAGCTGGGCACTGGATCCCTTCCCCTTTGGTGGGGGAGAAGGCCTAGTTCCTGCCTGACCACCCCCAGGCCCTTCCCTCACTCCCAGCCCATCCCTGTCCCTGGACTCTGCTGTCCTGTGGCCCTGGGAGGGGAAAAAACATCTGGTGGCTGAGGAAGGGGGCCTGCAGCTGCCCCGAGCAGGGGGATACAGCAGCACAAGGAACCCCCAAACATACCCACCCCGACCCCACCCCACCCACGCTCCCACAACCCCACACACCCCTCCCACAACCCCACACACGACACCCACCCACCCTCAACAGGTCTGCAGTACCCCCCACACACACCCACAGACACACACTCCCCCACACACCCCTCCACACACCCCCCAACACCACACCCCCCAACACCACACACCCCCACAGCTCCCCACACACACACACAGCTCCCCACAACCGCACCCACCCCCTCGCAGCACCCCAGCACTCCCCACTCCAAGTCTTAGCACCCCGACCCACACCACAGCCCCCTACAGCCCCACGGACACCAGCCCCACACCTCACGGATCCCTCCTCAATCCCAGCTCCAGGACACAGCCCTCAGCCCCAGGGCAGCCCAAGGCCAACCCCTTGAGCCGCTCCCCCAAGCCCCAAGGGATCCCCACCCCAGCATCACCCCACTGTGGCCCGCTGCTGCCCACACCTACCCCACAGCCGAGGCCAAAGGGGCGCAGAGCAGGAGGAAGAGGAAGGAGGAAGAGCTCGCAGCAGAGGCAGCTGCCAACTGCCGTCCCTGCAGCCTCCTGGCAGCCTGGGCGAGCAGAGAGCGATGCAATGGAGGCCCCGAACCGGCCACGTTGCAGCCCGGCGGAGGCGGGGGCTGGGTCCGCAGAGGAAGCCCCAAACACAGACCCCAAACGCCAAGCTTGCAGAGCTCCCCCGGACCCCACAGACCCCTCCCTGTGCCCCAAGGACCCCCCGCATATCCCCAGAAGCCCCCAACCAAACCCTACCTCTTTCCCCTAGATCCCCGCAGAGACTCCCCCCAGCCCCACTGACCCCTGCCCCACAAACCCTTCCCCAACCCAAGCGACTCTCCCGACCCCTCGCAGCCCCCAGAGAACATTCCCTGATCCCCACCACCTCCAACGCAGCCCCAGAGACTCCCTCACTCCACCTGGACCCCGGGACAAGAGGGAAGCAGAGCAGGAGGAAGAGGAAGAGCTCAGCGCACAGGGAGCCGCCGGCCCCGGCAGGCTGCTGGCGAGCAGAGAGAGCTGGGAGGGAGATCCCGGCCCGGCCCCGCCGGCTGCTGCGGCCACGCGCGACGGGGAGCGGAAGCAGGTCGCAGCCTGGAACGGAAGTCCCGCCCACGCCCGGGCAGTCGCAGCCAATGAGAGGCGCCGGGAGCGCGGCAGCTCCTCCCCCTGGGCGCTGCCGAGGCACAGCGAGGAGCTGCCGCTGCCGGCCGCGGCCGCCATTGTTGTGCCCCGTGGGGAGCGGCAGCGGGGCCGGAGCGCGGGAGCAGTGCCGGAGGTGCTGGCGGGCGAGCGGCAGCTGCCGGCTGCTGAGATGCGGCGGGGCGGGAGGGGCTGCGGGGGCCGGGGAGCGCTGGGGGCGGCGGCAGCGGAGCGGGGAAGGGTCTGGCTGCGTGGGGCTGCCGGGGGCGTGTGTGGAGTTGGGGGTCGGGAGGGGCGTGGGGGGCAGGGGGCTCCGTGGGGTTGGGGTGGGTGGGGCTGGGGGCAGCCTCTGGAGGGGCAGCAGGAGGAGCTGTGGGGGTTGGTGTGGGCAGGCTGTGGGGAGGGCATCTGTGGGGTCTGGCAGGGCTGGTATTTGGGGCAGGGGGCAGCGGGAGGGCTGGGGGTGGGGTTGGGATCCTTTGGGGCTGAGGGTTCGATCTGGATCCTTTGGGAACCCCGGGGGAAAGCTGTGGCTGGGATCAGGGTCCCCTGGGGCTGAGGGGGATCTCGGGGCCGGGCTTGGGCTCCTGTGGGGCTGGGTGGGGGTCTGTGGGGGCAGTTCCAGTCCCGGAGCCCTAAACAGCCTCCCCGCACCCCCTGTGCCCCTCTGTGTCGTCTTGGGGGCGTGGTTGGGCTATTCCGGCGGCTCTGATTGGCTGCGGCTGCTCGGTCGTGGGCGGGGCTTCCTCTGCGGACCCAGCCCCCGCCTCCGCCGGGCTGCAACGTGGCCGGTTCGGGGCCTCCATTGCATCGCTCTCTGCTCGCCCAGGCTGCCAGGAGGCTGCAGGGACGGCAGTTGGCAGCTGCCTCTGCTGCGAGCTCTTCCTCCTTCCTCTTCCTCCTGCTCTGCGCCCCTTTGGCCTCGGCTGTGGGGTAGGTGTGGGCAGCAGCGGGCCACAGTGGGGTGATGCTGGGGTGGGGATCCCTTGGGGCTTGGGGGAGCGGCTCAAGGGGTTGGCCTTGGGCTGCCCTGGGGCTGAGGGCTGTGTCCTGGAGCTGGGATTGAGGAGGGATCCGTGAGGTGTGGGGCTGGTGTCCGTGGGGCTGTAGGGGGCTGTGGTGTGGGTCGGGGTGCTAAGACTTGGAGTGGGGAGTGCTGGGGTGCTGCGAGGGGTGGGTGCGGTTGTGGGGAGCTGTGTGTGTGTGTGGGGAGCTGTGGGGGTGTGTGGTGTTGGGGGGTGTGTGGTGTTGGGGGGTGTGTGGAGGGGTGTGTGGGGAGTGTGTGTCTGTGGGTGTGTGTGGGAGGTACTGCAGACCTGTTGAGGGTGGGTGGGTGTCGTGTGTGGGGTTGTGGGAGGGGTGTGTGGGGTTGTGGGAGCGTGGGTGGGGTGGGGTCGGGGTGGGTATGTTTGGGGGTTCCTTGTGCTGCTGTATCCCCCTGCTCGGGGCAGCTGCAGGCCCCCTTCCTCAGCCACCAGATGTTTTTCCCCTCCCAGGGCCACAGGACAGCAGAGTCCAGGGACAGGGATGGGCTGGGAGTGAGGGAAGGGCCTGGGGGTGGTCAGGCAGGAACTAGGCCTTCTCCCCCACCAAAGGGGAAGGGATCCAGTGCCCAGCTGGAAGCTGTGTGTGCAGGAAGTGCCAGAACCTGGCAGCACTCCAGGGGAGCAAAGGAGTGAAGTGTGCTGCAGCTCTGCATGTGGCAGCTGGGGGATGCACAGGAGCCCCTGGGCACTGTGCCCCCCCCCTCAAACCTCATCCTCACTTTGGGGGTGTGGGGTGGCAGCTCCAGGAGCCCTCCAGAGAGAAAGCTGAGAGAAAGGGGCAGGGAGAGAAGGAAACAAAAACCCTTTCAGCTGAGGCTCTTTATGCTGCATGTGTGTGTGGGTGGTGCTGGAGCTGCCAGAGGTTGCCCAGGATCGAAGTGAGGGCTGAAGAGGTTTAGCAAGAAGCTGGGCAAGTCCTTCCCCCTTCCCTGCATCTCCAGAGAGCAGGAACCTCCTTTCTCTGTGTCCTCAGGGCTCCTCTGACCTCCTCTTGGGGAGTGGGCACCACAGAGAGGGCCCTGCTGGCAGGGAGGTGCCTGCAGGGCAGAGCTGAGCACAGACCTGGTGGGGTTGGGTCTGTGGGCAGCAGCAGGGAGGAGATCTGGATCCAGAGCAACAGCTCCTGACCCATGCAGCTGCAGGCAGGGGGAAGAAGCTGCAGCCAGGGCCTGGGAGAGGCTGCCTGGAGGCAGCTCCCTTGTGGTGCTGCCCTGCAACTGTGTGCTGGGCAGGGAGCTCAGCCTGCACTCCTTGAGGCCTCCCACCTTCAGCAGCCCTTCCTCCCTGCCTGCTGTGCCTGTGCTGCTGGTCTTGGGGGCTGCCCCCAAGCAAGGCTCAGCTGTGCTGCCTGGTCCTGGGCAGTGCTGAGCCCTCCCTTGGAGTTCAGTCCTCTCCTCTGAGGCCTTTGCTTCTCTCTGGCAGGGGCTGGGTCCTTCTCTCTCCATCAGCTCTGCCCCTCTGGGCTGGGGAAGAGCAGAGTCTGCAGGGGGTCTGCAGAGTTTGCAGATCTGCCCCTTGGAGCAGCCCAGCAGGTGAAGAACCCAGACTGGGGGCAACAGCAGGACCCCAGCCCATTGCTGATGAGGTCCTGGGGCACCTCCCAACCTCCTCCAGGCCCCCCTGCCCATCACATTTCACCAATCCTGAGGGACATCAGTTGTGGTAGGAGGCTGTGGGACCCCAGGTGGGTGGGGGTGAGTTGTGTGGAAGGAATTGGAGCCTCATCCAGGCTCCTCTTCAACACCTCCAGGGATGGGGACTCCACCACCTCCCTGGGCAGCACATCCCAAGGGCCAATCTCTCTGGCTGGGAAGAATTTCTTCCTCACTTCCAAGCTAAACTTCCCCTGGCACAGCTTGAGACTGTGTCCTCTTGTTCTGGTGCTGGGTGCCTGGGAGAAGAGACCAACCCCCACCTGGCTACAACCTCCCTTCAGGGAGTTGTAGAGAACAATGAGGTCACCCCTGAGCCTCCTCTTCTCCTGGCTAAGCAACCCCAGCTCCCTCAGCCTCTCCTCACAGGGCTGTGCTCCAGACCCCTCCTGTTATAGATGACTCCAGGTAAAAGTTTTTGGTAACAGTTTTATTGGCATTAAAAGGTCTTAAAAGGGTAATAAAAGGCAATAAAAGCAATAAAAGGCAAGCAAAGCAGCGCGCTGGGCTTGAGAGGGGACAAAACACCTCCACAGCAGCTTTACAATAGCTTTCTTCATCTTATATAGTTACATCATCTACATAAACAAACTTATGCTAAGTAGAAGGCAGGCGTATGATAATGAGTCTTAGAATAGGTGATCAAATCCCTTCTCCCTACATTCTGTGTGGTAAGGGTCACAGTATCCCCTTGCACGTATGCTCAGTTGTCCAGGCTTCTTATCTAAAGACAACAAATTCTCAGTTCTTCTCCTCAGCCTTGGTGTCTCCAATTAGCCAAACACACACTGTCTCTGTTTAAGTCTGTGAAATATGCAGCTCCCCCTTTGTCCTCAAAACAGGCTCCTGCAAGCTCCTGACCCACAGTCCCAGTGCACTCTGAATTCTCTACCTTTAATACAAATCACAGAACCACCAGTATATTCATAACAATCCCCCATTTTCTTTTTCTCACCATTGATTTGTGTTAAAATTTCCAGATATTTCAGAACCTCCTTAATTAAGTTTCTCTATTTTGATCACCTTCAGATCATAACCATCTGCTTGTAACTTATTGGCATAGACAATTTTACCTAAAGGTCTTAATCATTTTAAAACAACGATTACAAAGAATTACACAGATCAGTGTTACAATTATTCTAACAGGTATTACAAACAAATGTTTCCAAAGAAATCTGATGTAAGTGGTTGTAGATCACAGTCAAATCTTAACATAACTACAGATTAACATAACTACAACAGCTTACATTTATAACTACACATACAACATGTAAAAAATCCAAAGCTAACCTATTTTGAGTAGATATTTTCAAGAGACTACTGACTTCAAGCTGTTGAGCTTTTATTGCATCTATGCTTGCATTCAGCATAATTTCAGCTGTAGCAGAAAAAAAAAATTACCACTGCTTTTTCAAGTTCACTAACCCCAAGCCAAGGTGGAAACCTCCTAGCAAAACTATGGAACTTGCTATGCCTGGTTGGTAGTGGATTTGCTCCTCTCTTGGCTCTTCTTGCAAAGCTCCTGAGTAATTCCTGTGGCTGATTTACTATAAAGATATGAGGATAGACCAATCTTACAGCCCATCTTCCTTGCCATCCTAAGGGTAATACCTTATAAGCATTTTTACCACATACCTATTGGGTCAGGGTGGTGTTGGATATCAGCCATCCTTTAGCTATGTAACCTTTCTTTCTGGTCTGG
>JAWKAJ010000139.1:0-35023 GCA_033816785.1 Picus viridis
CCAGCAGATATCAGGCAGGTTGAAGTCACCCATGAGAATGAGGTCAGGCGATCTTGAGACAGCCTTAAGCTGCCTATAGAATGCCTCATCGACATCCTCCTCCTGGTTGGGTGGTCTATAACAGACGCCAACCAGGATGTCTGCCCTGTTGGTCTTCCCTCTAATTCTCACCCACAAGCACTCAACCCTATCATCCCTGATCTCCATCTCAACAGCATCCAGTGCCTCCCTGACGTACAGGGCCACCCCTCCACCCCTTCTTCCTTGCCTGTCTCTCCTGAAGAGCCTGTAGCCGTCAATTGCAGCGCTCCAGTCATGCGAGTCATCCCACCACGTCTCTGTGATGGCAACTACATCATAACTTTCTTGCTGCAACAAGGCTTCCAGCTCCTCTTGTTTGTTACCCATGCTTCGTGCATTAGTGTACATGCACTGCAGCTGGGCTGCTGGTTTCACCTCTAGGTGGATGTTAGGAGGAGGTGGATGTTAGGAGGAGGTTCTACACGGACAGAGTGATTGCCCATTGGAATCGGCTACCCGTGGAGGTGGTGGAGTCACCTTCACTGGAGGTGTTCAGGAGAAGACTTGATGGGGTGCTTGGCTGTATGGTCTAATTGTTGGGTGGGTTGGATTGTTTGATGGGTTGGACGCGATGATCTTGAAGGTCTCTTCCAACCTGGTGTATTGTATTATTATTATTATATTGTATTATTATTATTTAGGTCTAGCTTATCACCTCCAGACTCCTGCCTGAGGGCACTGGTTTCCGACCCTCCCCCTTCGAAGCTAGTTTAAAGCCCTGTCAATGAGACTTGCTAATCCCCTTCCCAGAATCTTTTACCTTTGGGGGACAGGCCATTCTCATGTATTGTGACCTTTCCCCTCCTCTGGGACAGATGTACTCCATCTGTTACCAGATGACCTGGTGCAGTAGAAAGTTCCCCAAGATCGAAAAACCCAAAATTCATTCGTCTGCACCAGCCCCTAAGCCACTTGTTGACTACAGCGGCTGACCTGTTCCTTATTGTGTTCCCTCCTGCAACTGACGGTATCGATGTAAAAATTATTTGTGCACCTGACCCCTCAAGCAGATCTCCCAGGGCCCTGAGGTCATTTTTGATAGCCCTGGGAGGCCTGGTACCAACATCATCATTCCCTAACTGCATGACCAATAAGGGATAATAATCAGAGGGCTGTACCAGACTGGGCAGCCTTCTGGTAACATCTCCAACTTGGACTCCTGCTAGGCTAACAACTTCCCTATGAGATGGGTCCGGCCTACATATGGGACCTTCTGTTCCCCTCAGGAGGGAATCACCAATAACAATTACCCTCCTTTTCTTTTTTAGGGAGCAAGTCCTGATGCCAGGGGAAGGCTGTTTAACCTTAGGCTGCGTTGCCTTAGGCTGCGTTGCCTTAGGCTGCGTTGCCTTAGGCTGCGTTGCCTTAGGCTGCTTTACCTTAGGCTTTTTAACCTTAGGCTGTTTAACCTTAGGCTGATTAGCCTCAGGGAAGACCCCAGATGGTGTGTCCTCCGGCATCAGTATCACCTCACCCTCGATCTCCAGCGCCCCATACCTGTTTTCCAAGGGCAGTGAGGGAGGTGGGGGGAGGCAAGGAGGTTTTAATTTGTGTCCTTTGAGAGGAACCTGTATCCATTCCCCTCTGCTTTTTGGACAACCAGTCTCTGCTGGGGGAGCCTGTGGAGCCTGCTTACTCGGGTTCATCTCTTTCCTCCTGTGGCTCATCACTTTTCTACAAGCCCATACATCTCTAAGACTAGCAACCTCATCCTTCACTCTGGCCACAAGGTCGAGCAGATAGCCAATCTGCTCACACCTAATGCAAGAGTTGCCCCCACTACTCTGCATCTCAAGAGCCAGGCCCCAGCACTCACTACAGCCAGATACCTGGACAGCTACCTGCTTGTGTTCTACCTCAGTCTGGGTCGACACTGATTTTTTAAAGGAGATTTTGCTGCGCGTTATAACCATGCTGCCCCTGGCCACAGCCGTGGCTGCCCCTGGACACGCCACAGTTAGCTGTGGAATTCTTTTGTGTGTGTGGGGGAACCTTCCTACTCCACCACATGAGATATGAAGAGAGCTGTAGAGCCTCTGTAGTGGTTGTCCTTCCTTTGGGCTATGATGCTCAAAGTGGGCAGGCTGGGGACATGTTCCATCATTTTCTTCTGGGCCCACTGCAAAGGAGGGATGATCTCTCTCACATGTGTTGGGGAGAAAGCAGTGGCCAGGGCCAAAATAGACAGATATTTGATAATCCAAAGTTAAACATCTATATCCTGCTCAAAATCAATTGTGCTTGTCATGCAAAAATCCTCAAACGAGCCTGGCCGCACTGCGACAAGTGCTCATGATATTGTATGTATCCATGGTGCAACTAATGACTTACAGCTGTTATCCATCAGGCCCACATGAAATTTTGCCTCGATGGCCACAGGGGCTGAAGAATAAATATTCAAGGACGAAGTGGATTCAAGCACACAAGCTCAGACCAATCAGTGTAAAGCAGGGCCAGGTAGGTGTGGAAGCCGGACTTCTCTAACACAAACCTAATGCACTCAGTGCAGTTGAGAGAGTGTTGTCATTTATCCTGATGTAGGTCAACAGCAGGGTGTGGCCTCTTAGAGTAGAGAACAAACAAGCTTTCACCTGAGCACCACCACAGAGGAAACATGGACCAGCTTACTATCACACCCTGCCTCAGTGATGTGCCTGTAGGTAAATCCTAACACAAAGTTAATCAGGCTAAGCAAGCTGCACAAAGATCCTCAAATAAACTTGTGTAGCAATTCATAGCTTACATTTTTTTCCCATATACATGTTCTTTTGTCCATGGCCCTACTCTTCTAAAGTGTCTCTACCAGTTCAATGAACTCAATAGAATGAGATGACCCTGAAAATTTTGCATCAGACTGTTTCCCAGGAAGAGATGCTTAATTCAGAGTTGAAACTTTAGCTTCATCTACTCTCACCACAATCAGGTATCATATTTCTGTCACTCAATAAAAGTGAGTTCTCCATTCCTGGGAAATATTTCTAGTATGTATATAAATAATTAATTTATTTCTTCTCTATTTTCTTTCTTTCTTTCTTTCTTTCTTTCTTTCTTTCTTTCTTTCTTTCTTTCTTTCTTTCTTTCTTTCTTTCTTTCTTTCTTTCTTTCTTTCTTTCTTTCTTTCTTTCTTTCCTTTCTTCCTTTCTTCCTTTCTTCCTTTCTTCCTTTCTTCCTTTCTTCCTTTCTTCCTTTCTTCCTTTCTTCCTTTCTTCCTTCCTTCCTTCCTTCCTTCCTTCCTTCCTTCCTTCCTTCCTTCCTTCCTTCCTTCCTTCCTTCCTTCCTTCCTTCCTTCCTTCCTTCCTTCCTTCCTTCCTTCCTTCCTTCCTTCCTTCCTTTCTTCCTTTCTTCCTTTCTTTCTTTCTTTCTTTCTTTCTTTCTTTCTTTCTTTCTTTCTTTCTTTCTTTCTTTCTTTCTTTCTTTCTTTCTTTCTTTCTTTCTTTCTTTCTTTCTTTCTTTCTTTCTTTCTTTCTTTCTTTCTTCCTTTCTTCCTTTCTTTCTTTCTTTCACACTCTTTGTGGTTTTCAGTATAACACCCTAAACATTTTATCTAGAACCTAGTAGCAAATGTAAGAAGGCTAAATAAAATCCAGAGTTGAGGTTTTTTGGGTTTTGTTTCTGTTGTGTGGGTTGTTTTCTGTTTGCTTGCTTGTTTGTTTTTCATTTTCTACACATTTAATAGTGTTTTGGAACATGATCCATAGCATACATATCTCTGATTATCCAAAGGTAAATCCACATCCTGCACCAGTGGTCATGCATATGGAGTGGGAAAATGAATCTTGAGACTTCAGTTTACAAATAGGTGGGAAAAAAAAGATCACAGGGTTGAAAACTTGTTATGATTATGGTATTTACATTGTGACAAATGAAGGGCTGGTATTCTAGGTTGCAACTAGAGCTACAAAGCTGGTATTCTACACCATGTATTGCAAGCTCATTTAAAATGTGCTCTTGAGTGACATGATGAGAACACAAATTATAATTAGGAAAGTAACCCAGGCAGAAAATTAGTCTGGAAGACTAGTCTGAGTATGCTCCTTCAGACAAAGCCATCCTGTGTCTTAACTCTACTGCCTCAGTATAGGGAGAGATCAATGCTGAAGATAAAGGCAAGGACAGATATGGCTTTCCGGGGGAGAAAAAGAAGTCTTTGCAGGTGTGATCAGTACTGAGCTGTACAAACACGCAGCAAGAGAGTCTCCACCTGATTCTCTCTTTGCAGAGTCACAGCACAGGCTGTTACAGCTGTGACATAGAGCTCTATACATGAATATTTGTTCCCATATTATAAATGTGGCAAAAATCCATATTTATGAACATAGATAAGATCTGCAGACCTCACCCTGAACCCGGAGCCTACTGGCACAGGTAAATGTACTCAACGTTTGTAAACAGCACAGTGTTAGCTCTGGAGGTAGCGTTCTGAGAGAATAAATGGTTCAGAGCTTCGTTCTGCAACAAAGGGAACAAGAAGTAAGGGAAAAAGGAAAAAAAGTAAAAGTGTTCTTGCTACCACTAGAGAAAAACCCAAAAATCTTGACAGATCCATAAGCAAGCAGAAACATATCTGAAAGGATTTGCATTTGCAGCTTTTAATTCTGGAAAAGTTTTGTGGAGTTGAGAGAAGTGCCAGAGAGTTCTGCACATATCATTTGGTATCTCTGCACTTCATACAGAGAGACTGGAATGCATCAGCTGCTTGGGTAATGATGCCTACCTTTTAGATGCCTCATCTTATGCAAAGGACACCTGTACTCTAGCCAGGGGCTGCTCAAAGGAAAGTGGCACAATTTCCTATCAAATATTGGGGTTTGGTTGCGTTTTTTTTCTGTAAGATATGGTTTTCTTTGAGGTAACTGATTGTAAGGGTATCCATGATTCCCACTACCTTGTAGGATTTAGCAGATTTATCCTTATCGTGACAAAGACAAACAGAAAACCAAAAAACCCTGCAGAGGCAAGCAGCTATATCAACATTGGCCATGGGAAAAAATAGTGCATTGTGCTTTGCTATAATTTTGTCAAAAGTTGCCACATTTAGCAAGTCTGAAGGCAGATGCCCACCTAATGTACAGGATCTCGAAAAGTCAGAATTACAGTGTGAGTGGTCTTGGTCTTGTTTTCTCCAAGGGTGCCCTCATGGCTTTTATGGGACAAATATTGATTGATATTCAGGGGAACATAGGAAGATATAAAAACATATTCAACATGACACAGCCTTACAGTCAAATCCATCACCCTGACTCTGCAACAATCCAAACTACCTGCAGCATCTTCTGCTGGTCGTTGGCTCTCTGCAATGTTTATCTAATCAGTAAGTTTGATTTCCATATCCTACTCACGGGTTCATTGCAGCATCTCACTTCAACGATGAGAAGGTCTGAAGATTTGGCCAATGTTGGGCAACAGGGATAAGAAATCCAAACCAGGAAAAAGCTTCAGGAAGACTTGTTTGAACCTAAATGAAAAAGCAGGTGCATTAGGAATAGTTGTTCATCTCATTTCATGTTAGCTCACATGCAAATTTAAGTGTTTTTGTATTGCATCCCATGCATCTAACATCTTAGGAGAAGGGAATCATAATTTCACATACAGTGCATGGTCTGAGATGGGGTGAATACAGGGGTTTGTTATTTATGCTTATACCCATCCCTGGTCAGAATCTTCCCAGCAGCAATGTGCAATACAGGCTTCAATACTGTGCCCCTGTTTGTTTGGAGGTGAATTCGAAGCCCATGCTTATGACTTATTGTTTGGGGTACAGATATTTCCTCATCTGAACTGAGGAAGAAACTAAAAATTTCTAAAACACAAACTAACGTAGTAGCTGATCATTGAAAAGCACATGAACCCCTCTGCAGCCAGAGCTCCTCTTGTGAACTTCACCACTAGGATATGTGCTGCTAAGTTGCAGTGCTTATTTTGACAACTTTTAGGCATAGTAATTTTTTGGTATTCAAAATGTCAAAGGCTTTTATAGAAGGGCAGTGCTTTCTGTAAAGAAAAAAGAAGGATTAAAAAAAAAAAAAACAAAAACAAAGGAAAGCAAATTAATTTCTACTGCTTGTCAGAGCCTTCGTGTGGGTTTTAGTTTTCATGAAAAGAAAACAATGCCCTGAAAACAAAACCAGAAATGATGATGCAGAAGATCTGGGCAACCGAAAGTTTTGTATGGAGCACTAATTCCTGGTTTTTTCATCCCTCCCCTACATACTTTCAGATAAATGCCTTCTGGAAAGTGGCTGTGCAATACCAGCTAATTTAATTTTAAGCACCGATTCGGTGACATTTGCAGGATATTTAGCACTTTCCAAAACTGTGACAGTATTTATATTTCTGGATATATTTCTGGATATAGCTTTACGAACCTGATTTCAAGTTTAAAAATATTGACTCATAAAATTCTCGAGACGTGTGAGAAATGTCCTTTGGAACATGTGTGAGATGGTAAGAATAAAGGTGTTGGGCTAAAAACTTGGTCAGAGAAAGAAAAATCCACCAGGGAAACTGTTAATTTGCCTGTGTGAAATTACACCAAGTAGCCTGCAACTTCTTAGGTAAGATTTCTAGCCAAAGGATGTCCTGGGCTGTACAAAGGCTTACTGAGTTGGAACTCAGGAAGTCCATCTCGGAAAGTCCTCACTGAGTCCCACTTCAAGATGCCCATGCTAGGATGCAGTCAACAGAGGGCAAAACTCGGTTATTAACATTTTAATATTGAACTAGGCAGTAAAGCTTTCTGAAAGTTCAGTATTTCTATCTGCTGAGTTCAAGAAACAGGATATCACAGTATCACAGTATCACAGTATTACCAAGGTTGGAAGAGACCTCGAAGATCATCGAGTCCAACCTGTAACCACAAACCTCATGACTAGACCATGGCACCAAGTGCCACATCCAGTCCCCTCTTGAACACCTCCAGGGACGGCGACTCAACCACCTCCCCGGGCAGCCCATTCCAATAACGAATCACTCTCTTGGTGAAGAACTTTCTCCTCACCTCCAGCCTAAACTTCCCCTGGTGCAGCTTGAGACTGTGTCCTCTTGTTCTGGTGCTGGTTGCTAGAGATAAGAGGCCAACCCCTTCCTGGCTACAATCACTTTTCAGTTAGTTGTAGAGAGCAATGAGGCTCCCTGAAAATGATTTCTTACACTGGCAGCATTCAGAGGACTTAGTAATTGTTGTGCAGACCTGGGCTCAAGTCACAACACAATATCTGGGTTTGCTACGAACAAGAATTTAAAAGAAAGCAAAGCAGGAAAAAAAAGGTTTCACTGTTAATTGTAGTGATTACAAGTGAAAAAAAATAATATTAATAATACAATACAATACAATACACCAGGTTGGAAGAGACCTTCAAGATCATCACGTCCAACCCATCAACCAATCCAACCCACCCAACAACTAACCCATGGCACCAAGCACCCCATCAAGTCTCCTCCTGAACACCTCCAATGAAGGTGACTCCACCACCTACACGGGCAGCCCATTCCAATGGGAATCACTCTCTCTGTATAGAACTTCTTCCTAACATCCAGCCTAAACCTGCCCTGGCGCAGCCTGAGACTGTGTCCTCTTGTTCTGGTGCTGGTTGTCTGGGAGAAGAGGCCAACCTCCACCTGTCCACAACCTCCCTTCAGGTAGTTGTAGAGAGCAATAAGGTCACCCCTGAGTCTCCTCTTCTCCAGGTTAAGCAACCCCAGCTCCCTCAGCCTTTCCTCATAGGGCTTGTGTTCCAAACCCCTCACCAGCTTTGTTGCCCTTCTCTGGACACGTTCCAGCAAGTCAACCTCCTTCCTAAACTGAGGGGCCCAGAACTGGACACAGGACTCAAGGTGTGGCCTAATAAGCGCAGTGTACAGGGGCACAATGACCTCCCTGCTCCTGCTGGCCACACTGTTCCTGATGCAGGCCAGGATGCCATTGGCCTTCTTGGCTGCCTGGGCACACTGCAGGCTCATGTTCAGCCTACAATCGACCAGCACCCCCAGGTCCCTCTCTGCCTGGCCGCTCTCCAGCCACTCTGACCCCAGCCTGTAGCACTGCCTGGGGTTGCTGTGGCCAATGTGCAATTGAAACAGCCTCCCTTATGGTTATGGTAGCAGAGAGAAAGGCACAACCAAAGCTGTTCTTTACCAAACAGTGTCTAATGGTCTGAATTTTTCAGGATTTCAGAGATGACTGGGTTAGTCAGTAGCTTTCTGAAGGCTTGAATTTTTTTAATTTTTTTTTTTTTTTTTTTTTAGAATTCTCCAACACTTGGTTGGGATGAAGGAATAAGAAATGTTCTCTTTTCATGAAGCTTTTCGGCACCTCCTTCTTTCCACCCTCCTACAGATTAAAAATGGTTTGATGTAGCAAGACTGGTCAGAAGAAATAATATGCAGAAGTAAGTCTTATTGCCTCAGGCTTCCAAACTCCAAAAGTTAGGGATGAAAACTTCATACATGCATGCAGTCATTCTGGTAGAAACTGTAGCCCCAAATTTATGTAGAACACCCAGCTGAGAAATCTTTCCTTAAACACAAAACTCACAGTCTGCTCCCCTCGTCCTGCTCCATTCTTGCCTAACTTCTCCAGTTTTTATTAATGATGCTATCATGTACCTCCATTGCAATATGACTCTGTTCAAGCAGTAGCTAGAAGCACTTTGAGAGTGTCCTCCAGACAAATAAGAGCTGTGATTGCTCCTTTCATGTTAAGACTTCAGTAAAGATTATGTGGACATATAGAGAGGTCATTGTAGATTTAAGTGAAACCTGTGCCTGCATTAGTGCTCTTCAGTAGTCCAGTTTGGAGGACTAAGTATGGAAAAAGCTCAGATTCATTCTTCTCTTCAAGGTATGCACTTCCCTATTTGACTTCCAAACACAATTCTTGTAGCATCTTGTCCATGAGGATCATTCAGTAGTCCCAGTGATTTACCAGTGAGAAGTCCTGCATCCAGATATAGGCATTATCCTTTAATTTGTGAAGCCCTTAATTATTTGTTTTAATTTTTGACCAGCCTTGGACTGATAAGGAAGTTGGACTAGATAAACAGTATAGGTCCCTTGTAACTAATCCTATCCTATCCTATCCTATCCTATCCTATCCTATCCTATCCTATCCTATCCTATCCTATCCTACCCTATCCTATCCTAATTGCTAGCCCCAGACTTAGATTGTTGTCTTATCTTCACCTTACTGATGTGCGGACAGAACCCTTCCTCTGGAGCTCTTTGCCTTGGAGGACAGCTTTGGGAATACAGCTTTAAGAGAGATGTTATGAGGGTGAAGGTGAGGTATCTCCACCTCATCTGAGAGAGTTTCGTGTCCTCCATCTGATATTTTCCTTTATCTCTGTCTCTTGTACTGACTTATAGATCTTGCTACACCATTTCTGTCCCCAGCCACTATTGGTAAACTCTTGTTTACTGATTGCCTTATCTCTGTCGTAACCTCGTTAAGTCAATGCAGCCTGCAAGTTTTCATCCTCTGCTAGTCCCACAAGGATTTCTCAAGACAGTATTTGCCAATACAATGTCCAAGTGTGGCTTAAATGGACCAGAGATATAGGAAAGGATTAGTTCTCTGGTCTGCAACACAATGTTTTATCAAGATGCCTTACTCAAACGTAAATTCCCTTTTGCTTTATTGCTTGGTGACCTTTGATTGTTTAAAGCTAAGTCACTTTTTCCAAAGGAAAAGGAGGCAACTATATAGATAAACTGTTTTAATCTGCTTGTTTGCTAGTCACCATTGTGAATAGACACTGCAGTAGACAGAGTCTTTTACCTTAAGCTGAAATGCACAGCATCATGACTGCAGCCATGACAGCAATCTCTCATGTGCAGAGAGGGGAAGTAGGGGAAGATGTAATGCCATTCATGACTGGATTACCACAGAATCACCAGATGGTTTCTTCCCAGTCTCTTTTGATGCCTGTTTTGCTGTTGATTTTTTGTTTTAAATTTATTTTAGCTCAGTGTTTGGGTGGGAAATAAAGATTTTTACTGAAATACAGAAATGAAAAGAGAAGAGTGAAGAGAAGGGTGGAAATATGTCTGTGGTTGCTTTGTGTAACTCTAGTTACAGCTTCTTGTAAATCTCCCGATGTCCCTTTAAGAACACTCAGTTTATAATAGATAATGATATAAAAAGATACAGTAATTAACATGTTCATAATGTAAATGTTAATCATTTAACATGTCAAGCATCTTCATCCCCTGCTGAATCAATATGAATTATTAAAACAGACTTTTAAGACCTCTAAAATCAGTTCTCAAAGCATGCACTAAACAACCACACAGTTGGCATACGGGAGCACTAAGTCACAAATTCAAGTGTAAGACTGTCTGACACACTCGTTCTCTTTGATGGGAAAAGCAAAGCCAAAAAAAGCTCCCCTAAAAACTTACATTCAAAACTGCACAATCTGCATGCATAAGCAAAACTCCCTTTCTCTCTGAGAGATTTTCTATTCTTTTGAGTGTGACCATATAGAAAGGAGTAAAAAGAAAAAATAAAAGAAAAAGAATCTATCCTGGCTTTGAATAAATTCTTCCACGACAAAGTTGTGTAACAGTCCAAAATATTCTTGAAGGAATAAATATATAAATATAATGAAAACTAAATCTAATAAGGAAAAAGTTTAAAGTTCCCAGTTTTGAAGCAATGTCTGTCAGGATTGCTGCTATTCTTTGCTATTATTCACGACTGTCACTGCACACATTTGGAAATCAATTATAAGCATTATAAATAAAGACCAGCTCTTACAGTAAAGGTTATTTCCATGTTTACTGCAGAAACAGCAAGACAAAAAGGTTTCTTTTCAAACATTTGTGGAACAGAGATGGAATTTTTAGATGAATGCCTCTTACCTCACAGCCAGCTCACGGCGCCCTTCAAGAAAGAGTCATGAAGGGGCTTTAGAGTGTATATATGCGTATGGAGAGACAGCGAAACATATGCCTCAGATGTCTGTTTCCTGCTCAAGCCATGAAACATGGCAGAGTTCTTTTTTCGGCTGCAGAAAAAAAAACCAAACAAAACCAAAAAAACCTCAACAACTGAAAATGAGATTTTGCAATAGATTAAAAGCCCATCACATGAAGAGTGGGTCTCAAATTCTTTCCTATCAAATTGCACAATTCTCCTGTTAATACTGTGCTCTACTTGAACAATCAGATAATGGACTGGATGTTAATAGACCAGAGGCTGTTCTTGCTTTGGGAAATTCTTCTGTGCCTGTGAAGTTAACTGAAAGGCATTTTTCATGATGGGATGGTGCTTTTTTCATCCAGACCAAGATTTTCAGTGGGTGCATGGGAGCACAGCACCCCTGCAGTGCACAGAGCTGGTTTAACTCACACCAGCTGGGAATTCAGCCCGCGTTTTCTACATCTGGGCCCAGCTGATCTCAGGTATGAGTTTGTTGTTCTAGCTGGGTAATCCTAAATCCCTTCATTACTGTGAGAAAGGACAAAACTGATTTCAGAGGGGTTAAAATTTTACCAAGTTTGTGTACTCAGGAGCAACGTATGATGGGCTATATGTCTGATAAGAGATAAGACCTTATGTACCTTGCTTTCCTACCATGAAAAGTAGATCTTAACCTCCTATAACCCCTCTCCAAAAAGAAAAAAAGAACAAACAAACAAAACCCCACAAAAAACAGCAACAAAAAAAGCCTAACCAAAACCCAGCAGAAAACCAACAAGGAAAATATTCAGCATACTTCCTCAGATGATTTAAGATTAGCACAAATTACAGTCAAAGGGCAAATAGAAGATGGAGAATTCCAGGTCTGGGGCAAATTAAGTCAGCTACAGCAAGGGAGGTTTTTCTTGCCTGTTGAAAGAAGAAGAAGCTACTCTATGTTTGAGAGTCACCTTGCAGTTACTCCCTTGCCATTTTCTCATAAAAACCTCTTACCATCACGGCATATGACACAAGCATGAGAGGTGCGAGCACAGTCTGGAATGTTCTAAATCATCCACTGAGCATCATTACCTCTGCACCGCTCTTGGTAAGCTCCAAAACAATGCTGGCCACAGTTTGATGATTTTGGAGAACCCAGAAGTATTAACCCACCAAGACCTCCTTTCAATCCATATTAGATTTTCCCAGACTGTTTGTCAAGGCTACACAGTAAGCAGATTGATGTCAGCACCTGATGCTCCAATATCTACCTCTGGAGGCAGACACATGACAGATGCCTAAGCTCCTTAAATGGAGAGAGAACTGTAACAAAAATCTTTCTAAAGATCCCTATCTTCTTGTGACCTGAGTTACATTTTCTGTCCTGTTCTTTGGTCTTTATTTTAAAGAAAAAACAACTTATACATTTGAAACAGATGTTCTAAAGGTCAGAGACCCAGAGATAAAAGAAAGACATAAATGCAAATATAATTGCAATACAATTAGCTTTTACAGGAGAGCTGGACCTACTTCAAGACAGAACTCTTGAAGGTGCAGGAACAGGCTGTGCCGGTGTGCCGGAAGATGAGCCGCCGGGGCAGACGGCCAGCCTGGATGGGTAATGAGCTTCTAATAGAACTAAGGGAAAAAAAAGAGGGTGCATCATCTTTGGAAGTAAGGGAGGCAACCCATGGGATGTTTAGGGATGTTGCCAGGACATGCAGGAAGAAAATTAGGGAGGCAAAAGCACATTTAGAACTTAGACTGGCCTCTGCTGTGAAGGACAACAAAAAGTCCTTCTATAAATACATCAACAGCAACAGGAAGGGCAAGGACAACCTCCACTCCTTGGTTGACACGGAGGGGAACGTTGTAACAAAGGATGAGGAAAAGACAGAGGGACTTAACACCTTCTTTGCCTCAATTTTCACTAGCAGGGCAGAACGTCTTCCAGACAGCTGGCCTGCAGAGCTGGCAGAAAGAGCCAGAGAGCTGCATAGTTTCCTGCTCTTCCAGGATGGGAGAGTTAGAGATCTTGTGAGCTGCTTGGACCCCCACAAGGCCATGGGACCGGATGGGATCCATCCTAGGGTGCTGAGAGAGCTGGCAGATGAGCTGGCCAAGCCACTTTCCATCATTTTTCAGCAGTCCTGGCTCACTGGAGAGGTCCCAGAAGACTGGAAGCTGCCAGCGTGGTGCCCATCCACGAGCAGGGCCGGTTGGATGAGCCAGGGAATGATAGGCCTGTCAGCCTGACCTCAGTGCCAGGCAAGATTATGGAACAGGTCATCTCGAGTGCGATCACACAGCACTTACAGGATGGCCAAGGGATCAGGCCTAGCCAGCAGGGATTTAGGAAGGGCAGGTCCTGCCTGACCAACCTGATCTCCTTCTATGATCAGGTGACCCACCTGGTGGATATGGGGAAGCCTGTGGATGTGGTCTACCTGGACCTAAGCAAGGCCTTTGACACTGTCCCCCACAGCAAACTCCTGGCCAAGCTGGCAGCCCCTGGCTTGGACAGCAGCACTCTGAGTTGGGTTAGGAAGTGGCTGGAGGCTGAGCCCAGAGAGTGGTGGTGAATGGTGCCACATCCAGCTGGCAGCCAGTCACTAGTGATGTGCCCCAGGGATCAGTGCTGGGCCCCATGCTCTTCAACATCTTTATTGATGATCTGGATGAGGGCATTGAGTCCATCATCAGTACATTTGCAGACAACACCAAGCTGGGGGCAGGAGTTGATCTGCTGGAGGGCAGAGAGGCTTTGCAGAGGGACCTCGACAGGCTGGACAGATGGGCAGAGTCCAATGGCATGAGATTGAACACATCCGAGTGCCGGGTTCAGCACATTGGCCACAACAACCCCAGGCAGTGCTACAGGCTGGGGTCAGAGTGCCTGGAGAGCAGCCAGGCAGAGAGGGACCTGGGGGTACTGGTTGATTGTAGGCTGAACATGAGCCTGCAGTGTGCCCAGGCAGCCAAAAGGGCCAATGGCATCCTGGCCTGTATCAGGAACAGTGTGGCCAGCAGGAGCAGGGAGGTCATTCTGCCCCTGGACACTGCACTGGTTAGGCCACACCTTGAGTCCTGTCTCCAGCTCTTGGCTCCTCAGTTTAGGAAGGAGGTTGTCTTTCTGGAACGTGTCCAGAGAAGGGCAACGAAGTTGGTGAAGGGTTTGGAACACAAGCCCTATGAGGAGAGGCTGAGGGAGATGGGGTTGCTTAGCCTTGAGAAGAGGTGATTCAGGGGTGACTTTCTTGTTCTCTACAACTCCCTGAAGGGAGGTTGTAACCAGGCAGAGGTTGGTCTCTTCTCCCAGGCAGCCAGTACCAGAACAAGGGGACGCAGT
Organism: Picus viridis; assembly: GCA_033816785.1. Lineage (NCBI taxonomy): Eukaryota > Metazoa > Chordata > Aves > Piciformes > Picidae > Picus > Picus viridis. The sequence goes on from JAWKAJ010000139.1 coordinate 14,331, forward strand.
CTCAAGCTGTGCCAGGGCTGGTTTAGGCTGGATGTTAGGAGGAAGTTCTATACAGAGAGAGTGATTGCCCATTGGAATGTGCTGCCCATGGAGGTGGTGGAGTCACCATCGTTGGAGGTGTTCAGGAGGAGACTTGATGGGCTGCTTGGTTGCATGGTTTAGTTGATTAGCTGGTGTTGGATGATAGGTTGGATGCAATGATCTTGAAGGTCTCTTTCAACCTGGTCTCTTCTATTCTATTCTATTCTATTCTATTTTATTCTTTAGGGAAAGAAGCAGTGAACAATAGAATATATTGTTCATTTAATGTACACAGATTCCTCTCTCAAGATTTTTTTTGCCTTTCTATTCTGTAACAATGGTAATGTGCTGATTATCACATGAGCAAATTGGTGATTAAGAACAGCACTTAAGTATGCACGGCCATAATTCAAGCAAATGGATTTTGAAGGCAAGGTATTAATAGACAAGCCAGACTGATACTGTCCAAGTTTAGAACCTGTGCAATGCAAAAAAGGAATCAAGAAAACAAAGCTAGGATTTACTTTTTGTCTTGCTGTTAGCTTGGAGTATCTGCTGACTCAGCAGAGGTGCGGCCAGTAGTTTGCCATTTCTGCAGGAAACATACGAGTGACTTCTTTATCAGGGATGCAGACACAGGGACATATACAGTATCTGCTGTGACAAACAACCTGCCAAGAAGGCAAATCATGTGGTTGTTATACATACCTGGCCCTCTAGTTACCGCTATACACACTGTTGAAAGAAGGGGCTTCTCCAAGAAAGTGTTCTCCCAGTAGGATCAGATATACAATACAGATAGGTTGGACGTGATGATACAATAATACAATACAATACAATACAATACACCAGGTTGGAAGAGACCTTCAAGATCATCGCGTCCAACCCATCAACCAATCCAACCCACCTAAACAACTAAACCATGGCACCAAGCACCCCATCAAGTCTCCTCCTGAACACCTCCAATGAAGGTGACTCCACCACCTCCACAGGCAGCCCATTCCAATGGGCAATCACTCTCGCTGTGTAGAACGTCTTCCTAACATCCAGCCTAAACCTCCCCTGGCACAGCCTGAGACTGTGTCCTCTTGTTCTAGTACTGGCTGCCTGGGAGAAGAGACCAGCTTCTGCCTGGCTACAACCTCCCCTCAGGGAGTTATAAAGAGCAATAAGGTCACCCCTGAGTCTCCTCCTCTTCTCCAGGCTAAGCAACCCCAGCTCCCTCAGCCTTTCCTCATAGGGCTTGTGTTCCAAACCCCTCACCAGCTTTGTTGCCCTTCTCTGGACACATTCCAGCAAGACAACATCCTTCCTAAACTCTGAAGATTTTTCCATGTTACAGTATGAAGACCAAGGCAATAGCCAGGCCCAGAGAGTGGTGGTGAATGGTGCCACAGCCAGCTGGAGGCCAGTCACCAGTGGCATCCCCCAGGGATCAGTGATAGGCCCCATCCTCTTTAATGTCCTCACTGACGATCTGGATGAGGGGATTGAGACAATCATCAGCAAATTTGCAGATGACACCAGGCTGGGAGCAGATGTTGGTCAGTCAGAGGACAGAAGGGCTCTGCAGAGGGACCTTGCCAGGCTCCACAGATGGGCAGAGTCCAACAGGATGGCATTCAACAAGTCCAAGTGCCGGGTGCTGCACTTTGGCCACAACAACCCCATGCAGAGCTACAGGCTGGGGTCAGAGTGGCTGAGAGCTGCCAAACTGAGAGGGACCTGGGGGTGCTGATCAACAGCCACATGAGCCAGCAGTGTGCCCAGGTGGCCAAGAAGGCCAAGGGCATCCTGGCCTGCATTAGGAATGGTGTGGCCAGCAGGAGCAGGGAGGTCATTGTGCCCCTGGACTCTGCTTTGGACACCTTGAGTCCTGTGTCCAGTTCTGGGCCCCTCAGTTTAGGAAGGACATTGAGACACTTGAATGTGTCCAGAGAAGGGCAACAAGGGTGGGGTGAGGCCTTGAGCACAGACCTATGAGGAGAGGCTGAGGGAGCTGGGGGTGTTTAGCCTGGAGAAGAGGAGGCTCAGGGGAGACCTCATTGCTCTCTACAACTACCTGAAAGGTGGTTGTAGCCAGGAAGGGGTTGGCCTCTTCTCCCTAGCAACCAGCACCAGAACAAGAGGACACAGTCTCAAGCTGCAGAAGGGGAGGTTTAGGCTGGAAGTGATGAGAAAGTTCTTCACCGAGAGAGTGATTCACCATTGGAATGTGCTGCCCAGGGAGGTGGTGGAGTCACTGTCCCTGGAGGTGTTCAAGAGGGGATGTGGCACTTGGTGCCATGGTCTAGTCATGGGGTCTGTGGTGACAGGTTGGACTCGGTGGTCTTTGAGGTCTCTTCCAACCTTAGTGATACTGTGATACTGTGAACAAATGAATTAAAACTGTTAACCTGCCTGCTAATTTATGTGCAAAATAGATATCCATCATGTATTTCACGGCATTGAAGGTGCCAGATGACTAATGTTGGGATGGAATGACACAGGAAGAAGCACATATTGCAGCAGAGGTCTGTGTCTTAGAGGTCCAGGTCCACTCTCCTGGAAAACGTATCATAAACATCTTCGTTCCTGTGATATTTCATGGTCTCTTTTTCAGCATGTCATTTGGAAGACCAGACTGATTCCTGGATCTGAGCTGTCTAGGCTATGGAAAAAGACATGGACAAGATCTTTCTATCATCCCTCCTGCCTGATGAACAGGAAGATGCTCATGACATGTTGGAAAAAAAAGGTTACATGCTGCTGCTACATATGTTGGGATCAAAAGCATTCCAAACAAGTGGCTGCATTTACACATTGTGAAAAAGAAAGTGAGGACAAATATATGCTGGAACAGAAGGAGAAGAAATCTTTCTAGTATGAGACCACACTTGGGTGGGATCCCTTAGATTGCTTCCCAGACATCAATGGTTTTAGGTCTTGTCTGTGTGAAAAGAAGGGTCAAATATTTCCTGAGACCCTTGACCCTTTCCAGCCCTTCACAGCAACTCCGTGTATCCACACTGTCACCAATAAGAGTTCAGCCCTCCCCTCTGCAGGAAGACCAGTCTGTAGAGATCACATAGACAGGTCTAATGAGAAATCAAGGGTGCCAATCCATGAAAAATTGCAGTTCTTTAAGGACTTTTGTACATGTGGTCTGAATACTCTGAACTACTGGACTGTCACAATGTTAATCTAGTCCAAATCCATCATAGTCAAGTCTATAGTTGCAGCTATAAAGCTTATGCTGGATGGAGTAGGGGATGACAAGAGTCACAGTGACCATGTCTCAGATCCAGTCATGGCACCTCCAAACACTGGAGCAAGCTAATGTCAGGGAAAAGAAACAAAACACACACATCTATTTCATGCCCATGTTTTCTTGGCCAAATACAATGCCTATGAGAGACTTTGGGGATAAGAGTGAAGAAAGAATAGAATAGAATAGAATAGAATAGAATAGAATAGAATAGAATAGAATAGAATAGAATAGAATAGAATAGAATAGAATAGAATAGAATAGGATTAACCAGGTTGGAAAAGACCTTTGAGATCATCCAGCCCAACCTGTCACCCAACACCATCTAATGAACTAAACTATGGCACCAAGTGCCTCATCCAGGCTCTTCTTAAACACCTCCAGGAATGGTGACTCCACCACCTCCCTGGGCAGCAGATTTCAGTGGCCAATCCCTCTTTCTATGAAGAAAGTGGAAACCACAGCAGAAGAAATCAGGTTTTAGAATGTTATAGACTTCCAGGCAGAGAGTGGCAACTCAGAAATGGAAGGAAACAAAAAAGCTACCATGCTGGCACTTATATTCCTCCTATGGTCTGGAACCTTTTACTCTGTATAAAACAAATGTTCATTGTGTAATCAGTTGGTGAGACAACCTCCTCCTACTTCTCAGGGACACCAGTCCTAGAATGAGGAACCATCCTGAAATCAGTACTCCTGCAAGGAAAACAATTCATGCATCTCCCTGTGCTCATCTTTTTTTACTGTGAAAATGTTACTTGAAGAAGAGGAGTCTGCTTTCAACAACTTCCTCTGCTCTTGCAGTGAGAGCTGTATCTACCCATTTTGATATTTTTCATGCAAATTTTCTGACTGTCTAATGTCTAGATACACAGAGCTTAACATCAGCCTCACAGCTAAGAAATAGCCAAGGGTAGGAATACAAAGTTTTTGTACCTCTGACTTCAACCATCTTCACCAGGGCTCTCCTTACCTTCCAATTCCTCTTCCATCACCAGAATCCCTTCTGAAATATGACCCATGGAAACACAGAACCTGACACTGTTGTATTGAAAACCAAGGTGTTTTCTGGGAGCCACCCTTGAGTGAGCATTTCGGTGTTTCAGTTCTTGATACTTTTTCAGCTGAAAAATCTTAGGCAAAAGAGCATCAACATACTCAAGATGCAACAATATCTCCCAAAATAATTCTGAATTATTTTATCTTTCCCAATGAAATTATTATTTACTTATTTTTTTCCTCCTGTGACCGGTTTAGGCTGTGCCTTTAAGAAAGCAACTGTTGCTGGACACTGTGGCTGAATGTTTTTGATATTTGAATGAAAACAAAGATATGATAAACTGATTTCATTGGAGGATGGGTAGAATGCAATTTTAAGTTTTGGGTTCAGTCTGTTTGGAGTCAGTCTTTTCTTCTCTGTTCCTGTGGGTCTGTTGGCTTCTCTCTCGCTGAAGCAACAGAGCAACCTTGGATTAGCAGAGCTAACCAGATAAGAAAACTAACTCTTGCATACGCTTTGAGCTAACAGAATTTTCTCCTTAATTGCCTTTCTCTCTCTCTCTCTAACCCTTTTTTGGGAAAAAAGGGGAGGTAGGGAGGGAGAAGGGGGATAATGGCTGGGGGCACACCCTCCTCCGGCTGTGGGTCTCCTGTATTACATACATTGCTGTATATTGCTGTATATATTGTAAATATTGTATATTTTTTGGTACATATTCATTGCATTCTATTTCTGCTTGTAAATATAGCTTTCATCTGCTTCTCCGTCTGAGCTAGCTGTGGTATCTTTTGTGTGTGTGTGGGAACTTTCCCACCCTGCCACACCTCCCCAAATTAAAGCCTTTTGTTTTCCATGTGAAGCATCACCTCCATACGAGACACTGGTACGTTGCTGAACATAGCTGTCATTCGTATCTGAGGGGCAAGTGTCAAGATGAAGGTGGCAGCCTGTTTGCAGTGGTGCCCAGTGACAGGACAAAGGACAGTGGGCAGAATGTAGGACTCAGGAGTACACAGTGCACTTTAAACAGACCACTTCCCATTATTTTTCAGCAGTCCTGGCTCACTGGAGAGGTCCCAGAAGACTGGAAGCTGCCAACGTGGTGCCCATCCACAAGAAGGGCCGGTTGGATGAGCCAGGGAATGATAGGCCTGTCAGCCTGACCTCAGTGCCAGGCAAGATCATGGAGCAGGTCATCTTGAGTGCGATCACACAGCACTTACAGGATGGCCAAGGGATCAGGCCTAGCCAGCAGGGATTTAGGAAGTGCAGGTCCTGCCTGACAAACCTGATCTCCTTCTATGATCAGGTGACTGCCTGGTGGATGTGGGGCAGGCTATGGATGTAGTCTGCCTGGACCTCAGGAAGGCCTTTGACACCATCCCCCACAGCAAACTCCTGGCCAAGCTATCAGCCCATGGCTTGGACAGCAGCACTCTGAGCTGGGTTAGGAACTGGCTGGAGGGCCGAGCCCAGAGAGTGATGGCGAATGGTGCCACATCCAGCTGGCGGCCTGTCACTAGTGATGTGCCCCAAGGATCAGTGCTAGGCTCCATCGTGTTCAACATCTTTATTGATAATCTGGAGGAGGGGACCGAGTCCATCATCAGTACATTTGCAGGTGACACCAAGCTGGGGGCAGGAGTTGATCTGTTAGAAGGTAGGAGAGGCATTGAAGAGGGACCTTGCCAGGCTGGTTAGATGGGCAGAATCCAAGGGCATGAGATTGAACACATCCAAGTGCCGGGTTCTGCACATTGGCCACAACAACCCCATGCAGTGCTACAGGCTGGGGTCAGAGTGGTTGAGAGCAGCCAGGCAGAGAGGGACCTGGGGATACTGGTTGAGAGTAGGCTGAACATGAGCCAGCAGTGTGCCCAGGTGGCCAAGAGGGCCAATGGCATCCTGGCCTGTATCAGGAACAGTGTGGCCAGCAGGAGCAGGGAAATCATCCTGCCCATGTGTGTGTGTGTGTGTGCTGCATAGGGAGAGATAATAACAGCATAATAGCAGTATAGAAGTGTTGGCAAAATAGAGAAGTGGGACTCTTTTTCCTTAAGAAAGCAGCCTCTGGATCTACTCAATGCTATGTTATTCCCTCTGAGAACAAGTTGTAGAAGAAGAATTCACTGAAAAAATATTTTTTATTCTCCTTGGCCTGGAACCTTTCAAAAGTGTTTGGGAAATCTGCAGACAGAGAAACAAGAGGTGTTTCACAGTCCCATGTGCAGAAAGTTTATTATGTAAGGTCAACAATGGAAGGAGTACATAACACACACACTCCTGCTGGAGATTAAACTAATTTAATTATTGGAGACCTCAAAAATTAGGAACAAAGGACATCAATCAACTAACCCAATTTCCATGGTGTGAGTTTTTCCCACTAATCTATGCTTCTTAAAGGCTCAATTTAGTTTGTGTAGCATTTAAAAACCAGAAAAATATAAGGACTCAAGTTAGAAAATGGTTGCTAATTGAATGCTCTGGATCCTGTCATTAAATCAAAGGTTTGTTTCCCTTCCTATTATCCATAGGTTGCTAAAGTGTTGGTTGATTTTGCTGTTTGCTTGGTTTTCTTTCTTTTTTGTTGTTGTTGGTTGCTTTTTTACAGGAAAATATGAGCAAAATAAATTGCCTGTCATAACAGACTTTCATGGTTTGTGTCAATTTGTGAGAACACAGTGGAATTCATGGAAATGTGGTTGAGACGTGACACCCTGTTTCTGTGTCAGTCACAGACAGTGTATGATGTAAGATACCTATGGAAATGTCACATCATTTAAGAATTAAAATTGTTTGAGCACCAGAACTCAGGAATTCCAGTCACCAAATTTTGTGTCTTAGCTAATACTGAATTATGAAAGCAGCCCTTACTAGACACCAGAGAACAGACAGAATGCCCTTGGTGGAGAAAAGGCCTCTTTGCTTGGATTAAGAGTATTGCTCTCCTCCCTTAGTTATTTTATATATGTATACATAGAAAATTTTTAACGTGTTAATAGTGTTTTTAGGATGGAGTGGTTAATTTGTTAAATTCTTTCTCTTCAGGCACCTTCCATGCTTCCTTCTATTCAGGATGGACAGATGGGCAGAATCCAAGGGCCATGCTGCCATCATCACCCTTTTGTCAGATCTGCAGCTGATGGAAGGATCCAGCACTCACTGGACAGGACTGAGAGACCAAATGATCATCCTGAAGAAATCAGTCTAAAAGTTGCTCAGTAGTTATCACCAATTGCTACCTCCAGCATTGCATGAAGAATATGTATACTGAAATTGATTAACTTTTCCTTGCCTGTCCGCACTAGAACAATCTTTCATCCTTACATCTTCCCACTGGTTCTTCCAAAGATCTGCCTCCCTTGAGCAGCCACCTAGGGCGTTTCTCTGTCCAGATTCCTAGAAAACAGATACTAGGGATTTTTTTCTCTTAGAAATAATAAATCTTGAACAACATGAGGCTAACTCATGGATACTTTGATAAATATCAGCCTCTGGCAACAACAGAAGTGTTTCCTTAGGAAGTAAAAATAACTGACCCTTCTGAAAAACCCAACAAAAAGGAGAATTAACTTGGATCATAAAGCCACCATACCCTGTACCTATCTTTGGGAAAGCTGAAGCCATTCACCCAAAGCCTAAACTTCCCCTGTCACAGCTTGAGACTGTGTCTTCTTGTTCCGGTGCTGGTTGCTGCGGTGAGGTTGCTCTGTAGAGCATCATTACTCTGTAGAGCACAATCCAAACATAGTTAGATACCTGGTTCCCACTGAGAGACAATCCTTGTTGCCATTGACTGGCATTGATGGACTGAGGTATCCACTATAATATTTTTGGTGTGCATTTGCTGGAATGTGTCCAGAGAAGGGCAATGAAGTTGGTGAGGGGTTTGGAACACAAGCCCTATGAGGAAAGGCTGAGGGAGCTGCGGTTGCTTAGCCTGGAGAAGAGGAGACTCAGGGGTGACCTTATTGCTCTCTACAACTACCTGAAGGGAGGTTGTAACCAGGCAGAGGTTGGTCTCTTCTCCCAGGCAGCCAGTACCAGAACAAGAGGACACGGTCTCAGGCTGTGCCAGGGCAGGTTTAGGCTGGATGTTAGGAAGAAGCTCTATACAGAGAGAGTGATTGCCCATTGGAATGGGCTGCCCGTGGAGGTGGTGGAGTCACCTTCATTGGAGGTGTTCAGGAGGAGACTTGATGGGGTGCTTGGTGTTATGGTCTAGTTGTTTGGGTGGGTTGGATTGGTTGATGGGTTGGACGTGATGATCTTGAAGGTCTCTTTCAACCTGGTGTATTGTGTTGTATTGTATTATTGTATATTCAGGTGTGCTCAGACTACTATTTATAGGGCAAAATTAAGTAGCACTTACACAATGAACTGCAGTTTATATTTCCGTACATTGCCTCTTGTCAGAGACTGAGGTGTTTAGGAAAACAAGGGTGTCCCAGCACCACCCACCTATCACAGCTTTACTCTGAAACCCTTCTTTTGAACTGAATTCCAAGAAGTGTGAGATGTAGACTCTCATTTATGTACCTTCCCTGAAACAAAGCCAGACCCCTTGCATGAGCGTGGGCCCATGACGGTACTGAGCATGCCTAACACCCACTGGACAAGGAAGGCAAATCCCAGGGATGCAGAAGGAGGATTTTGTAATTGCAAGATGAAAAATATACACCTTGGGAAAGGACTTAAAATTTGAAAGGGAACAGAATGAGATCTCTGAAGCCAGTCATTTGTATTAAATTTGGCTACACATCTGCTGTTGGGAAGGAGCAGCAAAGAGGAATTGTTACTCCACTAATGCAGGTGGAAGGGGAAAAGCTCTGTACTCTGTAAAATGGGTTTCAACACTGCTCTGTGGTATGAATCATGATGTTTGCATTATGCCACAGTTTAACAGCTAGTATAGACATAGGGAGTCATGCTAACCAGAGAATGACTTCAAGGCGGCTTGATTATTCCGTTCGTTAAATTTAAAGAATGATAAAGACTAAAATGTTCTTTCCTTGGGGGAAATGGGAGAAAACAAAAAGAATAAAGGTATTTACTGGTAAAGGGGAGGGATCAGAGTAGTATCTTCCAAGGAGACTGTTGCAAACCTGCAGCCCTTGGCCATGGTCAACGGGAATTAGCCAGGGCTACAAAGCATGTGTGGGAGATACTCTTAATACAGATATGTTTTTTGGTGATGCAATGAAGACCACATAGCATGGATTTAAAGTGGTAAAACAGCAGGTACTAGAGAGACATTGCTGCTTCTGGGTATCTGTCTCAATTGCTCAGATGATCAAAAGGCTGTTTCCAAGAGAAGGTTGTTGGCTATCACAAAATTATGCTTAACCTTATACTTTTGACTTCAGCCCAGCATAAAATAGCAAAAAAATGCTGAATAAAGAAAAGAAGTGCACATTTTAAATGCAATTCTATCATTCCTGTATTTCTTTATTTCTAAAATGGTAAAAGTCCAACAAGAAACCTATTATTTTCTTTGACAGACTTGGTTTGTGACATTTTCATATAAATCAAAATTTTCAACATCTGCCTCTAATTAAGAAGCTTTTTTCCTACTAGGAAGATGATTAATGTTTGGAAGTACTGTTACATAGATAAGATTCATATCGCCCTCCTAGGAAGCTTGTCTTATGTCCTGAAATTTGATATTTGTAAATCCTTTATAGCTAAACATTTGTATCTGTTACTTTTGCCTAGATTGTGCAGGTGCTTAAATCTGCAATGTTTTGCTGAGGCTGACCAGTAAATGCACAGCAGACACATAAGATTTTTGCAGCTCTGGGACCTTTTCTGTCAAGGCCTTTCCAGTTTCAAGTAAAGTGAAAGATTTATTTCCTGCACTAACTGCCAGGCCTTTTACCCAAATTATAACATAAAAAAAGATTCCAAGTTGAAATAACAAGAAAACAACAACAACAAAAAATATAAGAAAATTAGTTGTCTAAATTTTAACTTTAGATAAGCATTAAGGTTTGTTAGTTTTTTTGCCTGGGGTAGAGTTTATTCAACTCATATAAAGAACCTTTTCCTGTGGGGTGGGACTTCTGAGGCTAGTGAGGTAGTGATAGGACTAGGGGGAATGGAATAAAGCTGGAGGTGGGGAGATTCAGTCTAGATGTGAGGAGGAAGTTCTTTCCCATGAGAGTGGTAAAGCCCTGGAATGGGTTATCCAGGGAGGAGGTTGAGGCCCCATCCCTGAAGGTGTTTAAGCCCTGGCTGGATGAGGCTCTGGCCAGCCTGATCTAGTGTGGGGTGTCCCTGCCCATGGCAGGGGAGTTGGAACTAGATGATCCTTGTGGTCCCTTCCAACCCTGACCGATACTATGATAGTAAACTATAACATTACATAGCAGAAGCTTGTATGAGGAATATAATCCCAAACTGAGTGAGATCTGTGCATCATTTTTTTCTCCTGTTATAGATAAAGGAATACAGTGTGGAACTTCAAGTCAGGTTAGATTTATCATGTGTCTCTTCTCTCATTTGGGAGCAGAGAAGTTCAATAGAGAGATCTGGGAGAACTCACGTTGCCTTACACCTCCATAACAGCTGCAAACCTTGAAGCTTAGCAGAAGTTTACTGATAAGGAGCCTCCTTTTCCTTAGTTGTGCCTTATGCTGTGATGATCAAGCCATCTTACCCTAGAGACTTGGTGGAAAATGCCAAAAACCTGTCTCTTACTGGTTTTCAGTGAGCTGTTTGCATTTACAACACAATACAATACAATACACCAGGTTGAAAGAGACCTTCAAGATCATCGCGTCCAACCCATCAACCAATCCAACCCACCTAATCAACAACTAGATTGAGAAAGAATAAATCTGAGGAGCATATTAAAACCAGAGGAAAACACTATTATTTGACATTGCTGGGGAACAAAATTGCCTTCAACTTTATATATGTGGCTTAATGTGACCAAATGTATTTTTTCTGAACCGAAAGTAAGCAAATATTAGCATTGTATCATGCACAAGGAAAGCGTAACACATTGGTATTTGGCTTTTTCTGTACAAAAATACTGTCACTTCTGATTCATCTCTGCTTTGTGAATGAATGAAATCACTCTGAGTTGCCTGCAAACAGATGAAACTGTGTCCTGGCTTTGTGACAATGCTAGGTGCCCAAAGGGATGTATGAATTAACAGACTGGGTTGCAGTCTGAGCCATTTCAGATCATTTATATACTGAAGAAAGATAGCACTATGAAATAAAGCATTCAAAATATTGTAATATAAAATGGTTTGGATTTTCCTTTGAGGACTGGGGAGAATTTGGAATAATCTCAGCTGAAAGAACATGGAGCTTGATTGTAGCGTGAGTTGGTTTGAATTTGAGGTGCCCTTTTTTTTTCTAGTCAGATATTTGAACATCATCCATTTGATTATTTTATAAACACATTAGAGGAAGAGAGACAAAAAGATACCTGTGGGTATTGTTTCATAATTGTTGCAGTTTGGGCTGGGTGCCCCCCTGCTTCCTGTGTCCAGAGGTCCAGCCCAGTGGGTGGACACAGGAAATTGGGTATTTCTACCATAATTCTCTGCACCACTATAAGATCTAATGCGAGGCCTCAGCACTTCCTCTTTCTTCCTCGCCGTCACCCGGTAATGGGGGAGATGTTGTCTCCCGGCCATGGGCCTGGCTAGGCCCAAGGCCACGGGGGAATGGGCAGTCTCAGATCTGGCCAGCTGAGACTAGCCTAGCAGTGGGGAGGGGGAAGAAGGAGCCCTGGGGGTCTTGGATGTACCCCCAGGTGGGGATGGGATCATCTTGGGACTGTTTTGGGATTTCTTTTGTTACTCTGCTTTTGCCTTTCTGTAAAGATTCACCGCTTTTCCTTTAAACTTTCCATCACTTTTGCAATCCGTTTGTCTGAGTTGTTTTATTCTGCCCATGGTGGGGAGAGGGGGGGCTGCCTCAACCCGTCACAATAATCTAAACAAAGTCTCAAAAATATTTAACATGGAAAGTTAAAAGAGAGTAAATTATCATAGAATAGACTAGAATAGAATAGAATAGAAGAGAAGTAGAGTACAGTAGAGTAGAGTAGAGTAGAGTAGAATAGAATAGAATAGAATAGAATAGAATAGAATAGAATAGAATAGAATAGAATAGAATAGAATAGAATAGAGTTAACCAGGTTAGAAAAGACATTTGAGATCATCAAGTCCAACCTATCACCCAACACCATCTGATCAACTAAACCATGGCACCAAGTGCCTCATCCAGGCTCTTCCTAAAAACCTGCAGTGATGGTGACTCCACCACCTCCCTGGGCAGCACATTCCAATGGCCAGACTCTCTTGCTGGGAAGAACTTCTTCCTAGCACGCAGCCTAAACATCCCCTGGTGCAGAATGTCATTACTAAAGAGGAATGACATGGAAACATTTCAAGGCTGACTATATATGATGCAATACAATACAATAAATAAAATACAATACACAAGGGTGGAAGAGACCTTCAAGATCATCGCATCCAACCCATCAAACAATCCAACCTACCCAACCAACTGGACCATACAGCCAAGCACCCCATCAAGTCTCCTCCTGAACATCTCCAATGAAGGTGACTCCACCACCTCCACGGGCAGCCCATTCCAATGGGCAATCACTCTCTCTGCATAGAACTCCTTCCTAACATCCAACCTAAACCTGAACTGGCACAGCCTGAGACTGTGTCCTCTTGTTCTGGTACTGACTGCCTGGGAGAAGAGACCAACCTCTGCCTGGCTACAACCTCCCTTCAGGGAGTTGTAGAGAGCAATAAGGTCACTCCTCAGTCTCCTCTTCTCCAGGCTAAACCCCAGCTCTCTCAGCCTTTCAATACAATACAATACAATACAATACACCAGGGTGGAAGAGACCTTCAAGATCATCGCGTCCAACCCATCAACCAATCCAACCCACCTAAACAACTAGACCATACAGCCAAGCACCCCATCAAGTCTTCTCCTGAACACCTCTAATGAAGGTGACTCCACCACCTCCACAGGTAGCCAATTCCAATGGGCAATCACTCTCTCTGTATACAACTTCTTCCTAACATCCAGCCTAAACCTGCCCTGGCGCAGCCTGAGACTGTGTCCTCTTGTTCTGGTGCTGGCTGCCTGGGAGAAGAGACCAACCTCTGCCTGGCTACAACCTCCCTTCAGGGAGTTGTATAGAGCAATAAGGTCACCCCTCAGTCTCCTCTTCTCCAGGCTAAGCAACCCCAGCTCCCTCAGCCTTTCCTCATAGGGCTTGTGTTCCAAACCCCTCACCAGCTTTGTTGCCCTTCTCTGGACACGTTCCAGAAAGACAACCTCCTTCCTAAACTGAGGAGCCAAGAGCTGGATACAGGACTCAAGGTGTGGCCTAACCAATGCGGTGTATTGGGGCACAATGACCTCCCTGCTCCTGCTGGCCACACTCTTCCTGATGCAGGCCAGGATGCCATTGGCCTTTTTGGCTGCCTGGGCACACTGCAGGCTCATGTTCAGCCTACCATCGACCAGCACCCCCAGGTCCCTCTCTGGCTGGCTGCTCTCAGCCACTCTGACCCCAGCCTGTAGCACTGCCTGGGGTTGTTGTGGCCAATGTGCAGCACCCGGCACTTGGATGTGTTCAATCTCCTGCCCTTGGACTCTGCCCATCTGTCCAGCCTGTTGAGGTCCCTCTGCAAAGCCTCTCTGCCCTCCAGCAGATCAACTCCTGCCCCCAGCTTGGTGTCATCTGCAAATTTACTGATGATGGACTCAATGCCCTCATCCAGATCATCAATAAAGATGTTGAAGAGCATGGGGCCCAGTACTGATCCCTGGGGCACACCACTAGTGACTAGCTGCCAGCTGGATGTGGCACCATTCACCACCACTCTCTGGGCTCAGCCTCCAGCCAGTTCCTAACCCAACACAGTGTGATCCTGTCTGAGCCAGGGGCTGCCAGCTTGGCCAGGAGTTTGCTGTGGGGGACAGTGTCAAAGGCCTTGCTGAGGTCCAGGTAGACCACATCCACAGGCCTCCCCACATCCACCAGGTGGGTCACCTGATCATAGAAGGAGATCAGGTTGGTCAGGCAGGACCTGCCCTTCCTAAATCCATGCTGGCTAGGCCTGATCCCTTGGCCATCCTGTAAGTGCTGTGTGATCGCACTCAAGATGACCTGCTCCATAATCTTGCCTGGCACTGAGGTCAGGCTGACAGGCCTATCATTCCCTGGCTCATCCAACCGGCCCTTCTTGTGGATGGGCACCACATTGGCCAGCTTCCAGTCTTCTGGGACCTCTCCAGTGAGCCAGGTTTTCTATAGGTTGCAATACCAGGGTTGACCCCTAGACTTTTGTTGCTCCTGGCCATTATTATCTCGGGAAACCTATAAATATCAGCCCGAAGGGCCAGAGCTTTGTCTTGCCATTGTCCACGCTCTGGAAGGAACCACATGCCTTGCTTGGAAGCTGAACTGTGTTCCAGTTTACCCAGACAAGACAGCAAAGCCCCCTCGCTATTCTCAGCATTGTAAAGCCCAGAGGACAGATACTTGTCTTGCTGGGCCGAGAGGCGAAACCCCTGAGGAGCCGAGTCCCCGGGACAGTTTCGTTTGATAGGAGCAAGGAGCGAGCGCTGCTGCAAAAGGATCACAGCTGAGAAACCTCTCTACAAAGCTTTTGGCTACAAATCCTTTGGGAGCAAATCCTGTCTCAGCCATAAGCTGCAGACCCCAACAGAAAGTGAAACTCTGCTCCTGCAGCTCCCACGTGGTCAGCGCCATTTTGGTTTGCCTAGATCTTAACGTGTGTGACGAGATATTTGAATCAGTGAGTAATTACAATACCTGATTTTTTATAAGCATCTATTGCAGGTCTGTTGCGTGGGGAATTCTGGGGTTGCCCCTCCCCCCTTTGTGGGTAACCGCCGGCGGAATTGCCGAGGTTTCTTTTCTTTACAGTTTAAAGTGATGTTTGTTGTTTCTGGACTTTTGTGCGTGTTGTTTAAATTGTTATTTATTCCTGCTGGTGAGGTCTCTGTTCCACGACCGAAACCCCTCGAACCTGTAATTAGGTTTTCTTTAATATTTTTTGTGGGATTTTTGTGATTAATAAAATTATTAATACTTATTAATTGCTCCGCTTATTGAACATTAATTTATCCTTTTATAGACCAAAATATTATGGCGCAGTGAGCAGTTTCCTCATAGGGTTTGTGTTCCAAACCCCTCACCAGCTTTGTTGCCCTTCTCTGGAAACCTTCCTGCAAGACAACATCCTTCCTAAACTGAGGGGCCCAGAACTGGACACAGGACTCAAGGTGTGGCCTAACCAGTGCAGTGTACAGGGGCACAATGACCTCCCTGCTCCTGCTGGCCACACTCTTCCTGATGCAGGCCAGGATGCCATTGGCCTTCTTGGCTGCCTGGGCACACTGCAGGCTCATGTTCAGCCTACCATCGACCAGCACCCCCAGGTCCCTCTCTGCCTGGCCACTGTCCAGCCACTCTGACCCCAGCCTGTAGCACTGCCTAGGGTTGTTGTGGCCAATGTGCAGAATCCGGCACTTCGATGTGTTCAGTCTCCTGCCCTTGGACTCTGCCCATCAGTCCAGCCTGTTGAGGTCCCTCTGCAAAGCCTCTCTGCCCTCCAGCAGATCAACTCCTGCCCCAAGCTTGGTGTCATCTGCAAATTTACTGATGATGGACTCAATGCCCTCATCCAGATCATCAATAAAAATGTTGGAGAGCATGGGGCCCAGCACTGATCCTTGGGGCACACCACTAGTGACTGGCCGCCAGCTAGATGTGGCACCATTCACCACCGCTCTCTGGGCTTGGCCCTCCAGCCAGTTCCTAACCCAACACAGTATGATCCTGACCAAGCCATTGGCTGATAAGCTGGCCAGGAGTTTGCTGTGGGGGACGCTGTCAAAGGCCTTGCTGAGGTCCAGGTAGACCACATCCACAGGCTTCCCCATATCCACCAGGCAGTCACCTGATCATAGAAGGAGATCAGGTTGGTCAGGCAGGACCTGCCCTTCCTAAGTCCATGCTGGCTAGGACTGATCCCTTGGCCATCCTGTAAGTGCTGTGTGATCGCACTCAAGATGACCTGTTCCATAATCATGCCTGGCACTGAGGTCAGGCTGACAGGCCTATCATTCCCTGGCTCATCCAACTGGCCCTGCTTGTGGATGGGCACCACACTGGCAGCTTCCAGTCTTCTGGGACCTCTCCAGTGAGCCAGGACTGCTGAAAAATGATGGAAAGTGGCTTGGCCAGCTCCTCTGCCAGCTCTCTCAGGACCTAGGATGGATCCCATCCGGTCCCATGGCCTTCTGGGGGTCCAAGCAGCTCACAAGATCTCTAACTTCCTCCTGGAGCAGCCGGAAACTATGCAGCTCCCTGTCTCCTTCTGCCAGCTCTGCAGGCCAGCTGTCTGGAAGACGTTCTGCCCTGCTAGTGAAAATTGAGGCAAAGAAGGTGTTAAGTCCCTCTGTCTTTTCCTCATCCTTTGTTACAACGTTCCCCTCCGTGTCAACCAAGGAATGGAGGTTGTCCTTGCCCTTCCTGTTGCTGTTGCTGTAGTTATTGAAGGACTTTTTTTGTCCTTCACAGCAGAGACCAGTCTAAGCTCCAAATGTGCTTTTGCCTGCCTAACTTTCTTCCTACAAGACCTAGGAACATCCCTAAACATCCCATGGGTTTCCTCCCCTTGCTTCCAAAGGTGATACACCCTCTTTTTTTCCTTAGTTCTATTAGAAGCTCATTGCCCATCCAGGCTGGCCGTCTGCCCCGGGGCTCATCTTCTGGCACACCGGCACAGCCTGTTCCTGCACCTTCAAGAGTTCTGCCTTGAAGCAGGTCCAGCTCTCCTGGACCCCTTTGTTTTTAAGGGCTGTTTCCCAAGGAACCTTCTGAAATAGTTCCTTGAGTAGCCTGAAGTCTGCCCTCCGGAATTCCAGAGTGGAGGTCTTCTTGCTCCCCCTCTTGGCTTGGCTGAATACTGAAAACTCTATTATGTCGTGGTCCCTGGTGCCTAAACACCCTCCGACCACCACATCACCCACCAGCCCTTCCCTGTTGGTGAAGAGGAGGTCAAGCATAGCCTCACCCCTGGTAGGCTCACACAGCACCTGGGATAAGAAGCTGTCCTCCATGCACTCTAAGAACCTCCTAGACTGCCTCCTCTCTGCTGTGTTGAGATCCCAGCAGATATCAGGCAGGTTGAAGTCACCCATGAGAATGAGGTCAGGCGATCTTGAGACAGCCTTAAGCTGCCTATAGAATGCTTTATCGACATCTTCCTCCTGGTTGGGTGGTTTATAACAGACTCCAACCAGGATGTCTGCCCTGCTGGTCTTCCCTCTAATTCTCACCCACAAGCACTCAACCCAATCGTCCCTGATCTCCATCTCAATGGCATCCAGTGCCTCCCTGACGTACAGGGCCACCCCTCCACCCCTTCTTCCTTGCCTGTCTCTCCTGAAGAGCCTGTAGCCGTCAATTGCAGCGCTCCAGTCATGTGAGTCGTCCCACCATGTCTCTGTGATGGCAGCTACATCATAACTTTCCTGCTGCAACAAGGTTTCCAGCTCCTCTTGTTTGTTACCCATGCTTCGTGCATTAGTGTACATGCACTGCAGCTGGGCTGCTGGTTTCACCTCTAGCTCTAGCTTATCACCCCCAGACTCCTGCCTGAGGGGACTGGTTTCAGCCCCTTCCCCTTTCAAAGCTAGTTTAAAGCCCTGTCAATGAGACCTGCCAATTCCCTTCCCAGAATCTTTTTACCTTTGGGGGACAGGCCATTCTCGTGTATTGTGACCTTTCCCCTCCTCTGGGACAGATGTACTCCATCTGCTGCCAGCTGACCTGGTGCAGTAGAAAGTTCTCCAAGATCAAAAAAACCCAAAATTCATTCATCTGCACCAGCCCCTAAGCCGCTTGTTGACTACAGCTGCTGACCTGTTCCTTATCGTGTTCCCTCCTGCAACTAACGGTATCGATGTAAAAATTATTTGTGCACCTGACCCCTCAACCAGATCTCCCAGGGCCCTGAGGTCATTTTTGATAGCCCTGGGAGGCCTGGTACCAACATCATCATTCCCTAACTGCATGACCAATAAGGGATAATAATCAGAGGGCTGTACTAGACTGGGCAGCCTTCTGGTAACATCTCCAACTTGGACTCCTGCTAGGCTAATAACTTCCCTATGAGATGGGTCCAGCTGACATATGGGACCCTCTGTTCCACTCAGGAGGGAATCACCAATAACAATTACCCTCCTCTTTTTTTTGAGGCAGCAAGTCCTGATGCCAGGGGAAGCCTGTTTAACCTTAGGCTGCTTTGTCTTAGGCTGTTTAACCTTAGGCTGCTTTGCCTTAGGCTGTTTAACCTTGGGCTGTTTAGCCTCAGGGAAAACCCCAGATGGTGTGTCCTCCGGCATCAGTATCACCTCACCCTTGATCTCTAGTGCCCCATACCTGTTTTCCAAGGGCAGCGAGGAAGGTGAGGGGAGGCAAGGAAGTTTTAATTTGTGTCTTTTGAGAGGAACCTGCATCCATTCCCCTCTGCTTTTTGGACAACCAGTCTCTGCTGGGGGAGCCTGTGGAGCCTGCTTACTCGGGTTCATCTCTTTCCTCTTCTGGCTCATCTCTTTTCTACATTCCCATACATCTCTAAGAGTAGCAACCTCATCCTTCAGTCTGGCCACCAGGTTGAGCAGATAGCCAATTTGCTCACACCTAATGCAAGAGATGCTTCCACTACCCTGCATGTCAAGAGCCAGGCTCCAGCACTCACCACAGCCAGATACCTGGACAGCTACCTGCTTGTGTTTTACCTCAGTCTGGGTCGACACTGATCTTTTTAAGGAGATTTTGCTGCGCGTTACAACCATGCTGCCCCTGGCCACAGCCATGGCTGCTCCTGGCCACAGCACCCACTGGACAAAAGATTTAGAATAAGTGTGATGGCGCGCGAGAGCACGAGAGAGCACCTGAGCAGGCGGCTGCCGCCGAGCGGAGCCCCGCCAGCTGCGTTGTGTCTGTTTAAATTCTGCCGCCGAAGGCGCAGGGCTCATGAGCCGCGGGCACGTGAAGAGAGGGCTGCGCCGAGTCTCGCAGCGTGTGCAGGAAGTGCCGCCACCCCAGCCGCCACTGCAGCCCAAAGAGGAGAAGCGCGAAAGCCCCCAAGCGCTTGCTAGTCCCGGTGGTGTTCTGAGGGGGCTGCCGCCGAGTGGAAGCCCCGCGAGCCGATTCAGTCTTGAATTTTACATCTGTAACCATTAAAAAAAAAGACCAGATATTGCCAAGATATTTTTATGCATTTAGCCTCAACTTTATGAGGCTAAACTTTTCATTTAAATCAAACCAATCATTCATGAAAAGTAAGGAATGTGGTGGCAAGCTCTGATCGTGCAAATTAGGCCATCTCCCATAGAAGAGTGAAACTGCAGGAGAGAAATTGCAGGAGAGAAAACTTAGCTGTAAAAGTAGTCCATGACATGTTAGGCTCAGTGACTTCCCTACACCTACTTTACTGGCCGTTTCAATGTGGCTACGCTCTAATACGATTATGGTCATTCATGTTGCTCTGATGCACTTGCAAGGAGCCAAAGTGTCCTCAGTGCTGTCCTCTTTTGGATCCTGTCACCTGATGACCCACATCAAAGCCTTGAACGCAGATGCCAAAGTCTTCAAACGTAGTAAGGTGTATGTGGAAAATATGCAAATCATCCTCAGGAAGAAATTTCCATTTCTGTACCAGTAGTTTTCTCTTTAATCCTTTTGCCTTGAAGATTTCATTTCCTTGGAAGAAGGGGGAGGAAGGGGACAGACAATCTCTTTCTAGTTCCATTTCTGTTGTTGCATATCCCATTTCTCAAGCTTTATTGACTTTGATAAAAGCTTTTGACTTGCTGAACTTGTTCCCACTTTTAGCTGCAGCTTTATAATTACGTCTTTTCTAGCAAAATAATCTTTCTCTTTTGTGCTCTCTCTTTACATGTGTGTGGGAACCCAATAAGCTCACTTATAAAATATTTTTATGCAACTTCTGTTGAAAAACAGTAACAGTTTTTTTTTCTCATTAAGTTTCAGAATGGAAGTGGCCAAGATGATCACTATGCTGCTGTGCTGGATACATGAAGCTATCTAAACTTCTGCCATTGTATAGGTCACTAATCGATCTAGCAACAGAGCTCGACAAGAGGGCTAAGAAACAGGTGTAAAGCTACAATCCTAGAAGGAAATTTATCTTTTGAGAAAACAACAAAATGGAGAGGGACACATTAAAATTGCACCCTAACCTTTGCCAAATCCCTGCTGTTACTTTACTTGGGAAAGATTGTGAAATTTAGTTCAGTTTATCATCAGAATAAAGAAGAGAAGGGAAGAGAAGAGAAGAGAAGGGAAGGGAAGAGAAGAGAAGAGAAGAGAAG
>JAWKAJ010000140.1:0-34945 GCA_033816785.1 Picus viridis
GGTGGTTGTGGCCAGGAAGGGGTTGGCCTCTTCTCCCTAGCAACCAGCACCAGAACAAGGGGACACAGTCTCAAGCTGCACCAGGGGAAGTTTAGGCTGGAGGTGAGAGAAAGTTCTTCACCGAGAGAGTGATTCGTCATTGGAATGGGCTGCCTGGGGAGGTAGTGGAGTCACCATCCCTGGAGGTGTTCAAGAGGGGATTGGATGTGGCATTTGGTGCCATGGTCTAGTCGTGAGGTCTGGGTTACAGGTTGGACTCGATGATCTTCGAGGTCTCTTCCAACCTTAGTAATACTGTGTGATTGTGTCTGATTCTCTCCTTGGATGGAGGGTGCTTAACACCAGTCATGACCAGTAGATAACCGTGTAAGACTTTTCATTTATGTGCTGCCCGTCTGAACTATAATTTTGTGCTCATCTCTGCCATTAAAAATTCAGTTTAATAGTAAATGAAGGATTTTTCTAAAGCATGGCACATTAACTGCATAGTTAATGTTGTAAATCCCTTTTCCATGTCATTTGGAAAAAAATATCAGTGCTAACTTCATGTTTTTCCCAAGCATTAAATTTATGCAAAACCAAATTAACATGAAATTCCTCTTCAAAAGACTCTGTAATAAACCAATGGGAAAGTGCAGTTAAAAATGGGCCCATAACAACACTTTCTCTATTTCCAAAGTCCAGTCTTCACCCACAATATGTACAGGTAATTAGCAGCTGGAATATTTTGCCTGGGGTGAAGCAGATTTTCCTCTGCTTTTGGTTATTTTGTAGAGGTTTCAACGTCAGAATTTAGAGCTTGGTGGAAGAATTGCTGAGTAACTCTCCACAGCTCATGGTAAGCAGGAAACAAATCACAGAACCATTCAGGTTGGATAAGACCCTCAGGATCACCAAGTGCAACCCAGAACCCTACTCTGCAAAGTTCACCTCTAAACCATATCCCCAAGCACCACATCCAAACCACCTTGAAACACCTCCAGGCTTGGTGACTCAGCCACCTCCCTAGGCAGCACATTCAATGCCTGACCAATCTTGCTGGGAGAATCTTTTTCCTAATGTCCAGTCTAAACCTACCCAGTCATAGCTTGAGGCCATTGCCTCTTGTTCTATCACTAATTAGAATAGAATAGAATAGAATAGAATAGAATAGAATAGAATAGAATAGAATAGAATAGAATAGAATAGAATAGAATAGAATAGAATAGAATAGAATTACCAAGGTTGGAAGAGACCTTGAAGATCATCCAGTCCAACCTGTAACCATAACCTCACAACTAGACCATGGCACCAAGTGCCACATCCAGTCCCCTCCTGAACGCCTCCAGGGATGGAGACTCAACCACCTCCCGGGCAGCCCATTCCAATGACGAATCACTCTCTCGGTGAAGAACTTTCTCCTCACCTCCAGCCTAAACTTCCCCTGGTGCAGCTGGAGACTGTGTCCCCTTGTTCTGGTGCTGGTTGCTAGGGAGAAGAGGCCAACCCCTTCCTGGCTACAACCACCCTTCAGGTAGTTGTAGAGAGCAATGAGGTTGCCCCTGAGCCTCCTCTTCTCCAGGCTAAACAGCCCCAGCTCCCTCAGCCTCTCCTCATAGGGCTTGTGCTCAAGGCCTCTCCCCAGCCTTGTTGCCCTCCTCTGGACACGTTCAAGTGTCTCAATATCCATTTTAAACTGAGGGGCCCAGAACTGGACACAGGACTCAAGGTGCGGCCTAACCAAAGCAGAGTACAGGGGCACAATGATCTCCCTGCTCCTGCTGGCCATACTATTCCTAATGCAGGCCAGGATGCGGTTGGCCCTCTTGGCTGCCTGGGCACACTGCTGGCTCATGTTCAGCTTCCCATCAACCAGCACCCCCAGGTCCCTCTCTGCCTGGCCGCTCTCCAGCCACTCTGACCCCAGCCTGTAGCGCTGCCTGGGGTTGTTATGGCCAATGTGCAGAACCCGGCACTTGGATGTGTTCAATCTCATGCCATTGGACTCTGCCCATCTGTCCAGCCTGTCGAGGTCCCTCTGCAAAGCCTCTCTGCCCTCCAGCAGATCAACTGCTGCCCCCAGCTTGGTGTCATCTGCAAATTTACTGATGATGGACTCAATGCCCTCATCCAGATCATCAATAAAGATGTTGAAGAGCATGGGGCCCAGCACTGATCCTTGGGGCACACCACTAGTGCCTGGCTGCCAGCTGGATGTGGCACCATTCACCACCACTCTCTGGGCTCAGCCCTCGAGCCAGTTCCTAACCCAACACAGTGTGCTCCTGTCCAAGCCATGGGCTGCCAGTTTGGCCAGGAGTTTGCTGTGGGCGACTGTGTCAAAGGCCTTGCTGAGGTCCAGGTAGACCACATCCACAGGCCTCCCCACGTCCACCAGGCGGGTCACCTGATCATAGAAGGAGATCAGGTTGGTCAGGCAGGATCTGCCCTTCCTAAATCCATGCTGGCTAGGCCTGAGCCCCTGGCCATCCTGTAAGTGCTGTGTGATCGCACACACGATGACCCGTTCCATAATCTTGCCTGGCACTGAGGTCAGGCTGACAGGCCTATCATTCCCCGGCTCTTCCAACTGGCCCTGCTTATGGATGGGCACCACGTTGGCCAGCTTCCAGTCTTCTGGGACCTCTCCAGTGAGCCAGGACTGCTGAAAAATGATGGAGAGCGGCCTGGACAGCTCATCCGCCAGCTCCCTCAGCACCCTAGGATGGATCCCATCCGGTCCCATGGACTTGTGGGGGTCCAAGCGGCTGAGAAGATCTCTAACTGTCCCATCCTGGAACAGGGAAAACTATGCTGCTCCCTGGCTCCTTCTGCCAGCTCTGCAGGCCAGCTGTCTGGAAGCCGTTCTGTCCTGCTAGTAAAAATTGAGGTAAAGAAGGTGTTAAGCACCTCTGCCTTTTCCTCATACTTTGTTACAATATTCCCCTCCGTGTCAACCAAGGAGTGGAGCTTGTCCTTGCCCTTCCTCTTGCTATTAATATATTTATAGAAGGACTTTTTGTTGTCCTTCACAGCAGAGGCCAGTCTGAGCTCCAAATGTGCTTTTGCCTCCCTAATTTTCTTCCTACAAGACCTAGCAACATCCCTAAACATTCCATGGGTTGCCTCCCCTTTTTTCCAAAGATAATACACCCTCTTTTTTCCCTTAGTTCCTTTAGAAGTTCATTACCCAACCAGGCTGGCCGTCTGCCCCGGCGGCTCATCTTCCGGCACACTGGCACAGCCTGTTCCTGCGCCTTCAAGAGTTCTTTCTTGAAGTAGGTCCAGCTCTCCTGGACCCCTTTATTTTTAAGGGCTGTTTCCCAAGGAACCTTCTGAGTTAGTTCCTTGAGTAGCCTGAAGTCTGCCCTCCGGAAGTCCAGAGTGGAGGTCTTCTTGCTCCCCCTCTTGGCTTGGCTGAATACTGAAAACTCAATTATCTCGTGGTCACTGGTGCCTAAACACCCTCCGACCACCACATCACCCACCAGCCCTTCCCTGTTGGTGAAGAGGAGGTCAAGCAGAGCCTTACCCCTGGTAGGCTCACGCAGCACCTGGGATAAGAAGCTGTCCTCCATGCACTCTAAGAACCTCCTAGACTGCCTCCTCTCTGCTATGTTGTGATCCCAGCAGATATCAGGCAGGTTGAAGTCTCCCACGAGAACAAGGTTAGGCGATCTTGAGACAGCCTTAAGCTGCCTATAGAATGCTTCATCAACATCCTCCTCCTGGTTGGGTGGTCTATAACAGACTCCAACCAGGACGTCTGCCCTGCTGGTCTTCCCTCTAATTCTTACCCACACGCACTCAACCCGATCATCCCTGATCTCTAGCTCAATGGCATCAAGAGCCTCCCTGATGTACAGGGCCACCCCTCCACCCCTTCTTCCCTGCCTGTCTCTCCTGAAGAGCCTGTAGCCGTCAGTTGCAGCACTCCAGTCATGCGAGTCGTCCCACCATGTCTCTGTGATGGCAACTACATCATGACTTTCTTGCTGTAACAAGGCTTCCAGCTCCTCATGTTTGTTGCCCATACTTCGTGCATTAGTGTACATGCACCTCAGCTGGGCTGCTGGTTTTGCCCCTGACTCCAGCTTACCACCCTCAGACTCCTGTCTGGGGGACTGGTTTCAGCCCCTTCCCCCTTCAAAGCTAGTTTAAAGCCCTGTCAATGAGACTTGCTAATTCCCTTCCCAGAATCTTTTTACCTTTGGGGGACAGGCCATTCTCATGTACTGTGACCTTTCCCCTCCTCTGGGACAGATGTACTCCATCTGTTACCAGCTGACCTGGTGCAGTAGAAAGTTTTTCAAGATCAAAAAACCCAAAATTCTTCTGACTGCACCAACCTCTAAGCCACTTGTTGACTACCACTGCTGACCTGTTCCTTCTTGTATTCCCTCCTGCAACTAAGGGTATAGACAAAAAAATTATTTGTGCACCTGAGTCCTCCACTAGATCCCCCAGGACCTTGAGGTCATTCTTGATAGCCCTGGGAGTTCTAGTTGCAACATCGTCATTCCCTAACTGCATAATTATTAATGGATAGTAGTCAGAGGGCTGCACCAGACTAGGCAGCCTTCTGGTAACATCAGCAACTTGAGCTCCTGGGAGACAACAAAGTTCCCTGTGAGCAGGGTCTGGCCGACATATGGGGCCCTCTCTTCCCCTCAGTAGGGAATCACCAATAACAATCACCCTCCTCTTTTTTTTAAGGGAGCAAGTCTTGATGCCAGGGGAAGGCTGTATAACCCCAGGCTGACTCACCCCAAGCTGACTCACCCCAGGCTTACCCACCCTGGGATGACTCACCCCAGGCTGCCTGACCCCAGGCTGACCCACCCCAGGCCGACCCATCCCAGGCTGACTCTCCCTAGGCCGACCCACCCTAGGCTGACTCACCTCAGGCTGACTCACCCCGGGCCGACCCACCCTAGGCTGACTCACCCCGGGCTGACCCACCCCAGGCTGACTCACCCCGGGCCGACCCACCCTAGGCTGACTCACCCCGGGCCGACCCACCCTAGGCTGACTCACCCCGGGCCGACCCACGCCAGGCTGACTCACCCCGGGCCGACCCACGCCAGGCTGACTCACCCTGGGTTGTTTTGCCTCATGGAAAACCCCAGATGGTGTGTCCTCCAGCATCAGAATCACCTCCCCCTCGACCTCCAGTGCCCCATACCTGTTGTCCAAGGGCAGTGGGGGAGGTGAAGGGAGACAGGGAGGTTTTAATTTGTGTCTTTTGAGAGGAATCTTCGTCCATTCCCCTCTGCTTTTTGGATAATCAGCCTCTGCTGGGGGAGCCTGCAGAACCTGGTTACTGAAGTTGGTCTCTCTTCTACAATCCCTGACATCTCTAAGTCTAGTCACCTCATCTTTCAATCTGGCCACCAGGTTAAGCAGATAGTCAACCTGCTCGCATCTGATGCAGGAATTGTTCCCACTACCCTGCATCTCAACTGACAGGCTGCAGCACTCTCTGCAGCCATAAGCCTGGACACCCACCTCTTGCTTGTGACACTTGCCTACCTGCTTGTATTCCCCCTCAGTCTGAGTCGAGACTGATGTTTTGAAAGAGTGGTTGCGGCGCGTCACCACCATGGTGCCCTGCCCGCGGACCTGCTGGACAAAATTTAGAACAAGTGCGGCGGCGCGTGCCGAGCGAGAGACCCCCGCCGGAACAGGGGCCGCGCGAGCCGCCGCAGGCTTTTAAACCAGCTGCCGGCAGTGACGGGGAGCCCGAGCGATCCCGAGCAGCAAGCACGTGGAGAAACGGTCGTGCCGAATCTAGCCGAGTGCCGAGAGCCCGGGGTGCCCTGCCGATCCCCGTAGGTTGAAAGGGAAGCAGCTAATTACCTGTGAGAAGAGACCAGCAGCAGCCTCTCCACAACCTCCTTTCAGGTAGTTGTAGGCAGTTGTAGTCTCCCCTCAGCCTCCTCTTTTCCAAACTAACCATCCCCAGCTCCTTCAGTTGCTCTTCATCAGATTTATTCACCAGGCCCTTCCCAGCTTCCTTGCCCTCCTCTGCCCTGGCTCCAGCACCTCCACATCTCTCCTGCACTGAGGTGCCCAAAACTGGACACAGCACTCCAGGTGTGGCCTCCCCAGAGCTGAGTCCCAGGGGACAATCCCTCCCTGCTGCTGCTGGACACAGCATTGCTGATCCCAGCCAGGATGCCTTTGGCTTTCTTGGCCACCTGGGCACACTGCTGGCTCATATTCAGTTGCCTGTCCATTAGCACCCCCAGGTCCCTTTCTGCCAGCAGCTCTCCAGCCACACTGCCCCAAACCTGTAGCATTGCTTGGCGTGGTTGTGACCCATTTGTCAGTATGCAGGGACAGCCTGCTCCCAGGCCTTTAAGACTTCCCTCCTAAAGTATGCCCAGCCTTTCTGGACTCCTGTATGAACCTATGTGAACCTCCTAGATGAACCCCATCATTCTGCTTCTCCTTGAAATTGATGACTATAGAACAATACATTGCACTGCATTGGTTAGGCCACACCTTGAGTCCTGTGTCCAGTTTTGGGCCCCTCCATTTAGGAAGGACATTGAGACACTTGAAGGTGTCCAGAGAAGGGCAACAAGGCTGGGGAGAGGCCTTGAGCACAGCCCTGTGAGGAGAGGCTGAGGGACCTGGGGTTGTTTAGCCTGGAGAAGAGCATGAATTTCTCTACAGGCACTTTCCTTCTGCATTACAAACCTGTTAGCCCCTTTCTCAGTCCCTAAGATGCCTCTGTGCCTACTGCTATAGATGCTTCCAGCAAAAAGTTATATTAAAGACCATGTTAAGTGTTTTAGCTTTTTAAGAACAAACGCAGTAGCTGGAAACACAGAGAACTGTAGTCAGCATTCAGTAAGCCACCACTCTACAGCCTAGATGTGGATGCTCCTCCAACACTGGATTTCCATGGACTGCAGGCTATGAAGTTCAAAAATGCAAGATGCCATAAAGTCATACCTTAGCTCATGACTGCACCTAACAGTAAACTGAATCCATCTTTATTAGATACAGATTTAACTCATTATCACTGATTTTCAACCTTCTTCTTAAGTCAGTTAAAGGAAGGGCTTAGCTGTACAGATATGTTAAGACCTAATGCCTTTTGCAGCAAGGACACAGTCCTATCCTTAGTTCAGGTTGGCTGTTAATCGAGTCCCATATTCTAACATGAGACATGGCTCCATGAAGTATATGAAGATTCTAATGATCTGACTCAGCTGAAAAAAGTAAACAAAATGTAGGACAAAAGCAAAGCAATTTCCATCTGAGGGAAATAACTTCCATTTTATAAAAACAGGATTGGATAAGAAATAAAGCTTTATCTAAATGATGTTCTGGTATACTTAATGCAGCACTGTGATCCAGTAACATCATTTCTGCATTGTGTTCTGGGTTTCTGCAAGTCCTCACTGGTGCTGGTGGAAGTCTGAAATAAGTGTAAGCTTCCTAGTGGCAAACGTCAGGTTCAGAGACAGCTAATGCGCAGAAATGCAGCATCCATGTACCCAGCTGGAGGTGTGAATGCACTGGGGTTTACACTAGCAAATCCATTGTGAACGCAGCTCAGGAAATCTGTTTAGAAACAGCCATTAATAAAAATAACTTAGTAAAATAGAACACAGCAATCTGATGTGAACCATGAGCCGGCCCTGGCCCACACTGCTGCTTGGCAGCACAGAGTCCAAGGCTACGGCTGCCGAACCACATATGACTCTTCATGGCTCAGCATGGGGCTCTCACTCAGGTCTGAGCAGTCAGTGTTTTGCAGACACTGCCTGGAGGAAAACCAGGCAGTGGTGAAGAGAGATTCAAAGAGACAGCCTGGGACATGCAGAGGGGCACAGGAGGATGGCAGTGAGTGATGCTGGCAGGGCAGATGGAGCAAAGCCAATAGCAGAATGGTAATGCTCTATCTCCAGGACAACGGGAGCTGCCATCCAGCCTGACTTCTGCAACCACTGGACCTAGTGACCCAGCAGCAGGCCATGGTGGACAGAGAAATGCATCATCAGCCTTGTATTTCATCACCACATTAAGCCAGTTTTTACATCAGTGTGAAATGAGCTGTCCAGGCGTAATGAAGTCCCACGTGGTCTTTGTAAACCTCCCTGCCAAAGCTGGTTCACACAGCGCTGCTCAGCCACACATCCAAACCAGGGGTGTGAAACACTGTTATTCCTGGCTCGGCAAAACAGCTCACTGCACGCTTACATTGCTTTGTGCTTTAGCTCATGCTTAACTACTCAGCTGCACTGAGGTTTCAGTGGGGTCAGGACCTGCGGTATTTCCTCCAGTGGCCCTGCACCCTGTATCTGGAATGGCTGTGGAATTTCTTTGGGTTCTTTGCATGGAAGGGATTCTCCTCACCATTGCTCCCAAGCAAGGTGTATAGTTGGAGATGAAACACATTGTCAGGCTCACATGACAGCTTGCTTGTTTTCTTCCCTCTGTCTTAGGGACAAAGACCATTACACCCAGAGCTGCAACTTAGACACTTCACAGTAGCATTAGATTCACAGTGTGTAAAGAGAGAGGGAGTGATAAGACACAAGTCAGGATTTTAGCATGTAGTAAGGGTCTGGGTTTATTTACACTACTTACTTTAACAACATCTTTTACTCCTGTCCTTTTCCATAGACTGTCTCCATGGGTGTTCTCCCCTCCATCTACCAGTTTTGCCTTTGAATGTTCCCAGTGAGGGTCCCCAATCCTCTGTGGGTGCAGAAGCCACAGCCAGATGTCCCTGCCAGTGAAAGCAATGAGATGCTGCCCATGGCATGAATGCTGCAGACAATACCCAACAGTGCTGATCAACCATGTGCTCTCTAGGATGATTTTCTGTGTTATTTCTGTTTCTCTGCTGTGCTCAAAGCATCTTGAGAGCATATAATCACTGTCATAGAGTGAGCAAATAGAATCAAAATGGGATTTATAGTGTGTGCATTTCATAGAGAAGATTGGGATTGAGAACAATCTCTTGAGTCCTTCCTGAAGGACTCAGTCCACTGTCAAGGACTAAGGGGTTGGATTCTTAGGAAGCGATAAAAGGTATAATTCACACTGTGCCAATCAACCTGGAATGCCCACGCAGATAGTTGCTCCATCTACCATGTCAGAGAGACCCTTTGATGCATGATAAGATGTTCTCTGTTAGCAGTGTGACAGTGTGAGTTGCCTTGTTGGCATTTCTACCTTCTCACTTTTACCTCTAGGACTTGGCTTTTGGAAAGAATTGATGAAAGAAAAAAGCTGATTTTCTCCCCTTTCCCAAATAAGTAATCTGAGAATTTTAATTGTTAACATGAGGTCTCTCTGAGCACATGGAAGCTGCAACCCAAACCAAGATGAACACATCTGAAGGTTTCATCACTGTTAGATTCAATTCCAGTGTTAGATTCAATTAAAATAGAAGTACAAATGACTTGCCTCCTTTCCCATTGAGAGCCTGCAACTACACAGAGACACAGTGAGCAAATTGTGTTATTCCTGCTTTTCCCAGAGAAATGTTCTCTGTTAGGATGAGGTATAAAAGTGAGGGTCTGCCGTGAGGAAAACAGGCTGAAGCCAGACAGGCTTTGGGATGTTCCATGGTGGTTTATAGCATCTCCCAGCACTGTTGTCATTCTAGCCGTGATTGGTAGCTGGCAGGAAAGAAGCAAGATATTACAAATATATTTTGGGGAAAAGTTGGGAGTTTTATTAGGCACAGCAGCAAAAGCAGAGTTTCACTGAGAGACAAAACCCCTTGATCACTGATTTACTGCACATTTACATTTTGTGCTGATTTTGTCAAGGAAAAGTGCCGCACTGCTACTACAGTCACTTGCTTCTGAGCTTTCCCAAACCTATTTGAACCCAATGCACGTCTTAGTGGGGAGGGACTAATTCTGCAAGACAGGACTCTGGCAGAGTTGTTGCCTTTGGGCTGGGAATGATGATATGCCACACAATCCTGCTAGGAACTGGGTCTGAGACAAACTACGCAGAGCTGCATGCCTGTGTTCTCTCCCCATGACGTGGGTGAGTGAGGGGCTGAGAGTGGGGCATGAAATGGTGATCAAATGCATGAGCCTCATGCATAATTAATGAACTGAAACAAACCTTTGTACCAGACAAGATCATCCATTGAATTTCTCTTCAATGGACCATTGCTGGCTTATACCACACAAGATCCATCTCACTCCATGTTGTTTGAATGGGAGCAGCACCAGCCTTCATTGCATTCTTATGAAACAATAAGCCAATCTTTCTTTTAGTGGCAAGCAGGCAATGTGGGCTACAGATCCCAATCAGTCCCTACTTCTTCTTCTAAGGTTGCCACCAGAGAAGCTAATTACCACCTCCTCCTCAAGGGCAGGCTCATTGTCAGCTAGGGACCAGGATGAGACCTCTATTCAATCCTTGATATATTATGTTCAAGGGCTAACCAGACTGACAGTAGTCAGTGCTAACTTACACAAACTCTTTAACAGGCCTGGAGCCAAATCAGCACTAATGCAGGGCGATTGAGGGCTGGGGTGGACTATCCCACCACTCATTAGAGATGACTGGCAAGGTTCACTTCTCCAGTGCCCTCTCCAAAGAAGAAACCTCCCTATAGATCAAGGAGAGAAGCAGCAGATTAAAAACAAAACAAAAAGCCCCCCAAAAAGTAGTAAAAAAAGTGGACTAGAAAGAAACATTATGATGTTGTTCTAATGACTAAGTAAAACGTCCAATTGTAATTTCAAAAATAAACTACCCCCACCTAAACTTGAAGAATTCTGCTAAGCCAAGGTTTCATAGGAAGATGAAGTTATTTCCTTTTTGTTTTCTTTTATCAATAATCCTTCCTCTCCCCAAATAAATAGAGAGATAGGAAAAATAACTAAATTAGTTTAATTAATCCTATTTTTAATTCACATCTTTGTACTTGGAGGTCACTAGTGGCAACTGAAATCCAAGTCAAAATGATCTCATTAAAGATATCCAAAGTAGAGCACAGAGTGTAGAGATGAAATCCCACATACACAAAAAGAGCAGCACCAAGCTTGTACACCAGAAGAAGGCACTTTGGTGGAGAAGAAAAGAAAATGACATCTTCAACCTGCAATCCTGCTGTGAAGCTGTACCAGAAAATGATAGTTTCCCCAATGTGTGCCAGTCTTGACAGAGTGCAATCAGATGGGGCAACTGAGTGTGGAGGAAAACAGCTGAGCTGTTAGTTAGCTGGATTAACTTTATTTTCTTTTCCTCAGGCAAAGAAAATAAACATTTTCTCACATTAGATCATGTACCCCACACATTTATCATCTGCTCTCTGCCTGCAATGAAGTATTTCCCTCTGTGCTTTGTTTGGGGTGAGGAAGGGCTTGAAATCTGCTCGTTTACATGCACTTTCATGTTGCTGTTGTCTTACATTATTTTCAGTAATGTGTATTCTTTAAAAGCTCCTGAGGCTGAAGAACTAAGACTCCTGTTGTGGCATGTTCATGGAGGTTAGTGTAAATGCCGTGCAAAGTAGAGTATTGCCTGTGGTTTGCACCAGCAGGAGATTTGGCCCCCTCTACATGAACAGTGTATGATTTTCAGGATCAAGCAGGAAGCTGCCAGAAAAGTTTCAGCAGGTTTCAGAGGTTTGTTGGGAAGTGGCAGTCAAAAAAAAGCAAGCGGATTTTTCTGTGTGGAAAGATGCTTGGCAATTCTAAACCTTGAAGCCCTATATTTACCCAGAGAACACACAGGGACTGATCAGAGGCAAAATCAAGCTCAGTCCCACCAGCCTTCCTGGCTTGGCAAACCCCAGCCAAAGTGTCTCCAACCCTGCCCTGAACCCTCACATGGGGAAGGGTCTCCTGGTCTCCACAGTCATTTCAATCAGGCCTCTTGTGTAAAGGCAGACTGGTGACAGGGCACTTGGTGGTGGCCTTTTGTGATGTGACAGATACCCTTGAGAAACAAACAGAGAAAGCCAAACACTTCCTGAGCATTTTTCACATACCTTCAGAGCCACCTCAGAGTCATCAGATGGTGCAAACATACAACACAATACAATACACCAGGTTGGAAGAGACCTTCAAGATCATTGCGTCCAACCCATCAACCAATCCAAACCACCCAACAACTAAACCATGGCACCAAGCACCCCATCAAGTCTCCTCCTGAACACCTCCAATGAAGGTGACTCCACCACCTCCCCAGGCAGCCCATTCCAATGGGCAATCACTCTCTCTGTAGAGAACTTCTTCCTAACCACCAGCCTAAACCTGCCCTGGCGCAGCCTGAGACTGTGTCCTCTTGTTCTGGTACTGGCTGCCTGGGAGAAGAGACCAACCTCTGCCTGGCTACAACCTCTCTTCAGGGAGTTGTAGACAGCAACAAGGTCACGCCTCAGTCTCCTCCTCTCCAGGCTAAGCAACCCCAGCTCCCTCAGCCTCTCCTCATAGGGCTTGTGTTCCAAACCCCTCACCAGCTTTGTTGCCCTTCTCTGGACACGTTCTAGCAAGTCAACATCCTTCCTAAACTGAGGGGCCCAGAACTGGACACAGGACTCAAGGTGTGGCCTAACCAGTGCAGTGTACAAGGGCACAATGACCTCCCTGCTCCTGCTGGCCACACTGTTCCTGATGCAGGCCAGGATGCCATTGGCCTTCTTGGCAGCCTGGGCACACTGCAGGCTCATGTTCAGCCTAAAATCAACCACTACCCCCAGGTCCTCTCTGCCTGGCCGCTCTCCAGCCACTCTGACCCCAGCCTGTAGCACTGCCTGGGGTTGCTGTGGCCAATGTGCAGAACCTGGCACTTGGATGTGTTCAGTCTCCTGCCCGTGGACTCTGCCCATCTGTCCAGCCTGTCGAGGTCCCTCTGCAAAGCCTCTCTGCCCTCCAGCAGATCAACTGTTGCCCCCAGCTTGGTGTCATCTGCAAATGTACTGATGATGGACTCAATGCCCTCATTCAGATCATCAATAAAGATGTTGAAGAGCATGGGGCTCAGCACTGATCCTCGGGGCACACCACTAGTGCCTGGCTGCCAGCTGGATGTGGCACCATTCACCACCACTCTCTGGGCTTGGCCTTCTTACCCTTTTTGCAGATGGGATCAATGTTTCCCCTTTTCCAGCCTGAGGGAACTGCCCCAGGCTGCCAGGACTTTTGGAATAGACTAGAGAGGTGTTTAGCAACCTCCTCTGCCAGTTCTCTCAGCACCCATGGGTGTATCCCATCGGGTCCCATGGACTTGAACACTTTCAGGTTCTTCACGTGATCACCAACCTGAGCTTCACTTACCATGGGCAGTTCTTCCTCCCCATCCCTGCCATCGTCTGCCATGGCACCAGGAGTGTGGCTGGAGGCCCTTGCAGTGAAGACTGAGCTAAAGAAGTGATTGAGTACCTCAGCCTTTTTCACATCACTTGTGACTAATTCAGCACTTTCCTTTCTGAGGGGGCCCACACCTTCCCTGGTCTTCTTCATGCCATTAATATACCTGTAGAAATTCTTTGTGCACCCTTTCACCTCCCTGGCTAGATTGAATTCAAACTCTGCTTTGGCTTTCCTAACCAGGCCTCTTGCTGCTCAGGCAGTTTCCTTATATACCCCCTGTTCTATCTGTCCTTCCCTCCACTTCCTGTAGAGTTTCCTTTTAAGTGATAGTGTGTCCAGCAGCTCCTTGCTCATCCAGACAGGCCTCCTAGCATTCTTTCCTGCTTTTCTCCTTGTAGGTATACATAGCTCCTGGACACAGAGGAGGTGGTCCTTGAATACTGACCAGCTGTCCTGGGTCCCTCTTCCCTCCAGGGCTTCATCCCACGACACTTGGGCTAGCAGATCCCTGCAGCAATCGAAGTCTGCACGCCTGAAGTCTGGGGTCTTAAGCTTAGAATAGGTCCTCCTGATTGCCCTGAGGAGATTAAATTCAACTGCTTCATGGTCACTGCAGCCAAGGCCGTCTCTGAGCCTCACATTGGTTACCAGCCCTTCCCTGCTGGTGAGAACAAGGTCCAGCGTAGCACCTTTTCTTGTTGGTTCCTCTACCATTTGGAGGAGGAAGTTGTCTTCTATGCAGTCCAGGAACATCCTGGATTGCTGGTGCCTTGCTGTGTTGTCCCTCCAGCAGATGTCAGGGTGGTTGAAATCCCCCATGAGGACCAGGGCTTGTGACCTGGAAGCTGCTTCTATTTGCCTGTGGAGGGCCTCATCTGCTTGGTTCTGCTGGTCAGGTGGCCTGTAGGAGACCCCCACAGTAATATCTCCTTCCCCTGTCTTGCCTTTAATTCTAACCTATACACTCTCAACCAACTCATTCGTGGCTTGCCTCAGGGCAGCAAGTTGAGAGCCCTTACCAGCTCTCCATCCCTCTGCCTCAGTTGAGCTGCCCCTCTGCTTGTCACAGGCCAGCAGGAGACTATTAACTCCTCCCCCTTCAAATCTAGTTTAAAGCCCTGTCTATGAGCCCTGCCAATTCCTGCCCCAGCATCCTTTTCCCCCTCTGGGACAAGTGTGTCCCATAAGTTGTTTTCAGCTCTGCTGCCTTGAAAACGAAACCATGATTGTAGAACCCAAATCACTGTCGATGGCACCAGCCCCAGAGCCATGAATTGACCTGTTGGCTCTTCCTCAATGTTCCCTCATCCATCACTGACGTTAGAGGGATAGCAGAGAACACTACTTGAGCTCCTGATCCCTTTAGCAGGTGCCCTAAGGTTATGAAATCTCTTTTAATTGATTGTGAGCCTCTCATTGTTTCATCGTTACTACCCACTTGAAAGACCAGCAGTGGGGAGTAGTCTGAAGGACTCACAAGATTGGGAATTTTGCCTACTATGTCCTTTACTTGGGCACCAGGGAGGCAGCAGATCTCCCTGTGAAATGGGTCTGGTCTGCATATTGGGCCCTCTGCCCCCTTCAGTAGGGAGTCTCCTACAATGATGACCCTACGAGGTGTCTTTCCCCGGACTAGTTTTGATAGCTGGCCTGAGGGAACCTGTCATTGGTGCAGCTTCTGTCTTCCTTGAGTCCTCGTCCTCACCTATGACCTGCTCCTCCTGCAGAGCCTCATACCTATTCTGTACCTGCACTGTAGGCAGTGTGCTGCTCAAAGTAGCACGCTTGCTCCGTCTGCCCTTCTTCTGTCGGGCAGAGACCTGCTCCCATTGGCCCTGCTCATGTGGGTTACTGCAGGGAGGCTGAGAGGCTAGCTGATGGGTAGGTATCAAACTCCCTGCTCCACTGAGAGTTACCCCCTGTTCTGGTTTGGTAGAAGTTACATTATGGGAGTAGTCAGTGTTCCTTTCGCTGTCTCTTATAGCTCTAAGCCTTTCTACCTCTTCTTTTAGTTCGGCCACCATGCTCATCAGATCGCTGATCTGCTCACACCTCACACAGGAGTTGTTCCTTCCATCCTCCATATCGAGTGCCAGGTCCCAGCACTCACTGCAGCCACCTACCTGAACACCTGCATGCTTGAGTGTGGCCTCTGTCTGGGTGCCAACTGTTCTTCTACTAGCCTTATTTCTAGTAGTAACCAAGTTCAAATGTCCTAGCTTCTCCTAAGGTCCTTCAGGGAAATTTTGGGGGTGTCTATTGAAAGGACTGTTGCTTTACTTTGCTTAAAGAAGGCAAAAAATATTAACTGGCCATTGAGACTAAAATAAAAAACATAATTTCATGCTGACGACAAAACCTCCTTTTGTAGCATGGAAAGAATTGTGTTCCCTCATCACTCCGTTTATGCTGTTCCACTAGCTAGTGAGAACAAAAATTCTTTTCCTACCAACCTCTTTTTCACCTTAAAAGCAAAGGAAATTCTACGAAGTTTTTAAGCATAAGACTGAATTTACAGTCTCAGAAAGTAAAGGAAGACAACAAGCTATTAAAGATCAGATCCATTAAAGGAAGGCCAGGTTTGGGGCAGGTGGACTTGCGTTTTGCTGATCATGTTGCACAGTTCCTGGTGAGGTTCCTTGAATGAACAACTCTGTATAAAGTTTTCAGAATGGTACAAGCAGTGCAACTTCTTAGCCTTGGAAGGTGTGCATGCTTTGTGCCACTCACCCGACTCACCCAGCGAGCACATGCCTGTGTTACAGAAGCATGACGGGGATGTTCAAGAGCCACCAGGAACACTATCTACTTACCAGTGCAACACGTCTTCTTTTGGGTGACAATTAATTTACATGTCCTATATTTGGCACTGTATCTATGTACTTCAAGATTAAAGACATGCAAGGCCAGCTCATATCTTCAACCCTGCTATACAAAGCTGCAACACTCAACACACTGTATGGTGGTATATAGGCACTGCAGTAGCAGCAGCCTGGCAAAAGTATGGGGAGAAGCTTGCATGACAGTTGGTTCTGTCTAGTCACATTTGAGTCATTTCTTAACTACTGAAAAGCCTTATGTTCAAATATTTGTAAGCAAACTCCCCAGTCAGTTAGTTAAAGACAGTAGCCAAAAGCTGAAGGAATATTCTTTGAAAACAAGCACATTTCATGGTTCATGATACACGGGTTGTGTCTTTGCATCCATACTTTTCCAGCTGGTGATTGCTCTCCTCTGTCTTCTGGAGGCAGAGTTCTATGATGCAGTCAGTCCCGGCATCCCCCGGGGAAGCAATAAAGCCACACACACCGCTGCATCCAGCACTGAGGGGAAGCCTCCACACTTAGGTTTCTTTGTATGTTAAATGAGACATGGGACAATGGGTGGAAGTTGAGACATAGGAAGTTCCATGTAAACATGAGGAAAAAATTTTCCATTTTGAGGGTGACAGAACCCTGGAAGAGGCTGCCCAGGGGGCTGTGGAGTCTCCTTCTCTGGAGATAGTTAAAACCTTCCTGGATGCATTCCTGTGTGATCTGCTCGAGATGATCCTGCTCTGGCACAGCGGGTGGGCTGGATGAGCTTTCGGGGTCCCTTCCAGCCCTCAACATTCTGTGATTCTGTCATTCTGTGAAACCATCGCTGTTCTGGCTCCTACTCTATGACTAGATCACTTATGGATGCCTTATGCCAGCCACAGGTTGGAACGCATCATATCTTCTTTGTGATTTGGACACCCTTAGGTGTAACGCTGATGCTCCACTGAAATGGTAGGGGAACTGCCAAATTATCTTTCATGAGGCTGTGTCTCTGTAGGTCCCACTTACAGGTGAGTGTGTCAAGGCAGCAGCCCCGTGGGATTCTCTTTGTGGCCTTCATGAAGGAAGAACTCTGTAGAAATGGAAGTGTGGAAAGTTATTACAGCCTGTGGAGAAGGAATCCTTCTGTCACCGAAGGGGCCAGAGTTAAAAACCCAACTCTTCAGCAAGTAAATAACTATGAGAAAAAAGACCACATTACAGCCCTCTGTCAGGATGTTCTCTTGCCACTGTTTACAAAGTGCAGGCATCTTTACTGCTAGCTTTCTCCTTAGAGAAGACACCCCAGGACCTCAAAGTGTCAGACTGCATTTCTGGAAAAGTTACAGGCTGTGTCAGGACCCTGATTTATATTCAATCTAGTCCTTTCCAAGAAACTGGCTCTTCTGAAAAGAATAAAGCTAAAGTTACCTCAACAACAACAAAAATGTCACTGTCACTACACCAAAAGGAATGAGACTGAAGATCTGTGTTAGTCTGGGAACTTCTGATGTACTGCAAGCTCTGCTGTGGAAAACCAGCGACTCAATATTTCCCTCAGACCACACAAAACAAAAAAGACACCACAAAAGAAAGGGAGGGGGAAGACAGATAGCATCATCATCCTGTCTTCTGTTAAGGGGTCAGACAAGCTTGCACATTACTTAGCTAATGCCTTTTGCATATGGTACAAGAAACAAACTAAAAAACTTGAGCTAAACTTTCCACTACACTCTGATCTCCAAAGTCAATATTAAAAAGAAATTGATGAGTGAGAGGACAGTGCTGAGACCACACATATTAGTCTGATTTCCCTCCTTGCACCCTCTGTGAGAGAAGTACAGGGAAAGCAGCTCTCTAATATTTTCCATTTCTACAGTATGCCATCCCGTGCCATAATGTAGAGAAATATTTCCCTTTGGAAGCCACATAAACTTCAAAGCTTCTTTAGATGCTTCACACCTTTTGGAACTAGTTTTGACATTTGAAAAAGGAAAGGGAGGAGACCTTTGAGGTTTCTCCATTTGGACCACACATGGTATGTTAGAGGTGCGCTGGAACCACTTTAAAATACAAAACTGTTCATATGTTCCCCTGAGATACCTTTAACTGGTAGAAGATAAAGACAAATGTACCACTCCCAGCTGCCTTCCTCTTTAGCTGAAGGTGACTGTCAATCATATCTTCTCTTAAATATAAACAAAAGATGAAAACCACTTGCTTTCAGATAGCAGAAATGTCTTTGTTGCTCTCTGAACCGGTGACAACCCCCGACCCCTCAAACTAAAACAAACAAAACCCACCAACATCAACAACCACAAACAGACAAAAAAACACCCAGACCAGCCTTTCAATAGTACAAGCACCAGTCTTCAGTTGTAACATTTGTAGCATCTTGAACTGGAGATCTACCGGGAGAAAATCGTGTGTACTGAAACTTGACTTTAGCTACACCACAGCTTTTTGGAAGTTGCTATTCCTCATTTGGGTTCAAAGATATCAGCACCAAGACTGCTGCTCTCCTGGGGGAGTTCAATAACCAGCCAGTGCAGCTGTGCTAAATTCAAGGATGTGCCACTCAGAGACCTCAAATGCCCTTGGAAAAGCCCCTCTCAAGGGCCTATTCCCCTCCTACATCTTCAGTCATTTTTCTTATCTCTTGCCCTATGCAGACTCTTGACAGGGAAGACATTCATGCAGCCTGAAAGCAGACAGCATTTCCCAAGAGTCTTCTCAGTCATGGAAGTTAACTCTCCCTGGTCCTCAACCATCTTTGCTGGACCTATCAAAGAGTGGCCAGAGGGAGCAGCTCTTTGTGGCTTCTCTTGCTGCAGAAAAAGAACACCTCACAAGCATTCAATTTTAGCTTCTGTTTCCAATGTGGTGACCATCAAGCCAACTCTCTATATTTCTTCTAGGGGTACAGTTCACTTTTAGATGTTGCCTGTCCTTCCCTAAGATCTTTAGCTCCACCACGGGGACTGGTTCCCTTCCAGTGCACCCTCAGCAAGTTTGCTGATGACACCAAGCTGTGTGGTGCAGCAGACACAATTGGAGGGAAGGGATCCATCCAGAGGGACCTGGACAGGCTGGAGAGGTGGGCACAAGCCAAACTCATGAGCTTCAACAAGACCAAGGGCAGGGTCCTGCAGCTGGGTTGAGGCAACCCCAGGCACAAATCCAGGCTGGGCAGGGACTGGCTGGAGAGCAGCCCTGAGGAGAGAGACTTGGGGGTGCTGGTGGACCAGAAGCTCAACAGAAGCTCTCAATGTGCACTTGCAGCCCGGAAAGCCAATCAGATCCTGGGCTGCATCAGGAGAAGTGTGACCA
Organism: Picus viridis; assembly: GCA_033816785.1. NCBI lineage: Eukaryota > Metazoa > Chordata > Aves > Piciformes > Picidae > Picus > Picus viridis. Next base: position 19,418 of record JAWKAJ010000140.1, read on the forward strand.
GCAGGTCAAGGGAGGGGATTCTCCCCCTCTACTCAGCTCTGGTGAGACCCCACCTGGAGTACTGCGTCCAGTTCTGGAGCCCCTATTACAGGAGGGAGGTGGACATGCTGGAAGGTGTGCAGAGAAGGGCCACGAGGATGATCAGAGGGCTGGAGCACCTCTCCTGTGAGGACAGACTGAAGGAGTTGGGGCTGTTCAGTCTGGAGAAGAGAAGGCTCCCAGGTGACCTCATTGTGGCCTTTCAGTATCTGAAGGGGGCCTCCAGGAAGGCTGGGGAGGGACTTCTCAGGATCTCAGGTAGTGATAGGACTAGGGGGAATGGAATGAAGCTGGAAATGGGGAGATTCAGGCTAGATGTGAGGAAGAAGTTCTTCCCCATGAGAGTGGTGAAGGCCTGGAATGGGTTATCCAGGGAGGTGGTTGAGGCCCCATCCCTGGAGGTGTTTAAGCCCAGGCTGGATGAGGCTCTGGCCAGCCTGATCTAGTGTACGGTTTGGAACTAGATGATCCTTGTGGTCCCTTCCAACCCTGACTGGTACTAAGATACTATGATACTACTATGACTGCACCTCTTCTTCTACCAGTGGTGTCTTTTAAGACATAGCTTTAAATCTGCTTGTCTTTTTATTTCCACTAAAGTTCCTGTGTTTGTATGCCTATAGAGTTGTGAGGGTTTTTTTTTCTGTACAACTCCCCACCACCACCACCCTCTCTGTCTTTTATTGTTTCCTTTTGCTTTTCTATTACAAAGCCTCTAATGTGTTGTGCTAAAGGTGGGTGGCTTTAAAAGAGGCTGGTTTCATTAGGTTTTTATTGTGTTTAAAATGTGGTTCCATTTATTGTGCTAAACACTTGGCAGCCTTTGTCACGCCATGTCTCATGAAGGCACTTGGAAACCAGCACACACATAGAAATCTGCATCAATTTCCCCCGAGCAAGATAGGCAGGAGATCATGAAAGCTTTGTTTCTTTAGCTGGCAGTTAATCCTTCCAAACTTGGCCCCCTTTCTGAAATTAACTCATCGAATAATGGACATGCTCCATTAAAGTGATGAAGATAAAAACTCTGCCAGTGCCTGACTTGGTAAGAAAACCATCTCACTCACAGACCAAAAGAACACACTCGAGCCAGGACAAAGGATCTGTGTAACGGAGACCCAAGACTCCCCTCTTGTCTGTTTCCATGAATTGGTATTCTTGGGCTGTCCACATTTATTTTTGTACTTAGGAAACAGATCACACGTTTATGGTGAAAGGATTAATTTCTTTTTATTGAAATTGTATTGTATTGAAATTGTATAAAGAGTATCGCAGAAACTTCCAGATAGATTTTGCTTCATCCACCTTCAGATGTGCATGTTTTACACATATATGGTATCATTAAGAACTCCACTTACTGACAGTTGGTGCTTTGATTACAGATCCAGACAAAGAGTCAAGTTCACGTCTGTTTGGTTCCCAACTATGTGACTGCCTTAATGTGTATTATGTGGCAATACAATTATTCCTTGATTTCCATCCAAAAAACCAAGAATAGCACTTGTTCTTGTCTCATGGGGGCTCAGAGAAAAAATTCACTAGTATCTGTCAGGAAGCATTGTTATTGATAGGCTACGGTGATGAAGCACAAGTATACAATAAAATGCCACGTTCAGTCAACATTAGGAAATATATACTATATGGTTTGTGTTTGTTGGTTTTTTTCCTGGTAGAAGAAAAACCAAACCAAAACAAAACAAAAACCCAACCAAAACCAAACAAACCCAACCTGGAAAGTACTATGGCAGTGCTCCTCAACCTGTTTCCTGGGACACTGCTGTTGTCTCAGACCTGACTATTCAGACTTCTTTAAACCATGATGGGCTACCAAAATCCTCCTCCTTACTAGTCCAAGGAAGGAAAGATGAACCTGATACCTATAAGTGACCCGCTTTCCTTCCAGAGGAAAACATCTGTTAGAGCAACAGCCTCTGATGCAGAAGTTCAAACTGTATTCTGCCTAGGAGATGTTCTGAATTTCCTCATGGCCATAAAAGTTAAAACCCCTTAAAACTAAAGAGACCGTGGCTGTGGTCCAGGCTGGCAGGAAGAGCAAAGAAACATGCCGTTCATATTACTCACTCACTCACTACTTCTGCCTACCAGCCCATAAAGACTGGGAGCTACAAGGACAAAAATCCAATAATAGAAGAGAAATAAGAGCCCATAAATTAAAATGACCCCAAATACCGAAAGTCAGATTGAGTAGATATCTTACTAGGCATCAACAGGCACAAGAGTGTCCTCTGGATTAATCTTATCTGGTTTTATACAATTTAAGGCCATAAAGGAGGACTAGCTCATTGAGTTTGACCTCTGGCATAATGCTGGCAATAAAAAATGAATTCAGTTACTGCTTCATGGAGTCTAATAATTTGTGTTGAGCAATTCTTTCAGTAGAGCATCTCTTCTTGGCCTTGAAGATTCAGTACTGGGAGAGTCCACTTCTCTGCTGAACAATCAAACAAACTCACAGGTTGGCCAATGTACAGGATCCAAGAGCTCATCTGCAGCTGTTCTCCATGCACAACCCACATGCGACAGGGAGAAGCACAGTGGTGAACCTCTCTCTGTCAGTGATATGATCTTTAGTCATAGATTTGTGTTCAGCTGCCAACCAGTATGAGATAGTGCAGCAATCAATGAATACGTCACATCCTTCTCTGCCCCTGTGGGACCTCCTTCCATGGGACAGCGCACACATTGTGCAACCACACCAAAGAGGTTTAGGGGATGATTAAAACTAATCAGTTCAATGCTTGGCCTTTTGTTGGCTGTACTGTAATGAGTGGGTAGGAATAAGTGATGGGAGATGTGACTACCTCTTTCAGCAGTAGCACTGGTTTATGACAGATTAGTTTGGTATGCACAAATGTGCTCTTTCACATTATTTAGCTTTTTCTAATCACTTCAGGTCTTTTTGTAGTTCCTTAGTGAGGCAAAGAGATTGAATCTCAAGAGATAATGCCACCCAATATTCATAAAATATTACATTCAAGCAAAGTGCTATCAAAGATTAGATATTATTTATGACATTTGGCATAATAGTCTATAGACAAAGTATTCTGCATGTTTTCATCCAAATGATAGAAATACAAATGAAATTATAATCTGCGCACATACTGAAAATTCACTCAGTTTCTTCACATAATTTAAAACTGCATATAATCTTCCCTCCCTACTTCTGGCCCTCATGCAGCAGCACATTCTCAGATGTGTAACAGCCACATTTCCATGATATTCATAATTCATGGCATGGAAATGGCCTAGAAAATGAAAACTTCCTTCCTCATCAGATCCTGCTAAATAAAAAAGTTGTTAGGCTACATGCTGCTGAAAGCAGAGCTATTGCCTCCATCTTCTCTTGCAGACACAGCCCAAGCAAAAAAAAAAAAAAAAAGAAATACAAGTGTCAAACTTCATGTTGTAGCATTAAAAAAAACCAACAACAACACACACACACAAAAAACCAAGAAGGAAGGAAGGAAGGAAGGAAGGAAGGAAGGAAGGAAGGAAGGAAGGAAGGAAGGAAGGAAGGAAGGAAGGAAGGAAGGAAGGAAGGAAGGAAGGAAGGAAGGAAGGAAGGAAGGAAGGAAGGAAGGAAGGAAGGAAGGAAGGAAGGAAGGAAGGAAGGAAAGAAAGAAAGAAAGAAAGAAAGAAAGAAAGAAAGAAAGAAAGAAAGAAAGAAAGAAAGAAAGAAAGAAAGAAAGAAAGAAAGAAAGAAAGAAAGAAAGAAAGAAAGAAAGAAAGAAAGAAAGAAAGAAAGAAAGATCAAGTAAACCCTGTGTTACTGTGGCATCCAGGAGAAGGGCAGAATCAAAATGATAACCCATGGCAGTGCAGTAAACAAGACAGTATGTCCCACCTTTGTGACTCGTTCTTCATGCCTCTGCTTCATAGGCTGACTTTAAAGTATTTCTGATTTGGTGCTGAATTGGGGGTTTAGGTTTACAACCTATAAGTATTTTCTGCTGGGTAGTGGGCACTCAGTGTTCCTTTCACGGTGGTAGAGGTGATGGGCTGTGATGCCTGTCATCTATCAGAAGACACAACTTAGAGCCTGCCACCAGGACAGTAAACTGAATGGCACTCATGCAAAGTCCTATTTACATCAGCTCAGCATAACCTGAATTCTCTAAAGTGCAACCTACACTGTGAAGCATGATGGAGACTGACAAAATTACGTAATTTCATAGTTAAGAAAATTTCCCCTTTCTAGTACAACCACATGATTTTACATGATGCCCCTCTTCAGCTTCTGGAACATGGAGGATTACTTTGTGAAAGAGGAGTCTTTTGCCCAGCCCAAAGTGAAATGCACTGCTTGTCTGTCAAATGTCATGGACTCAGCACCACTCCTGGTTCAGGTCTGTGGTAAAGAGGTTAAATTGTTTGACAACTGATCTAATGATCTGATGTATATCACCACATATGGCTGTTGCCTTGGCTTTGGTTCCTCTTGCCTGGAGTGCCTCAGCTGTTTTTCACAGCACCTTAGAGGGCTGCTGTCCCTATTAGTCACCAATACTACATTAATATATCCCTTCTCCTATTTCCTCGGACGCTAACTTAGTGCAATTGGATACTGACAGTGTATTGATGTTGTTAAGCTTAATGACCCGAAGTTTTACAAGGGAAGTCACATTAGAAGTCAAATTGATTGTGAGAATTGTTTCACTGAGCAGTGTCAACATTAAGTACAGAATGCTGCACTATGCCATCCAGGGAGGCCCTGTAGCTGTTACAATAACTACATACACTCCTTACAAGAAAACTCATGCTGAAATATGTTTAGGTAAATGCAGCTCTAATAATGGATGCCTAAGATGTTCAAAGACACAAGACACTGTGTTTCTAGAGTCTGAGCATTATTTTGCCTCCAAGCATGCTTTGTACTTGCATCTAATTCGAAGGAAATTGTTGTTTTTCTCAGCTGGGGATGAAAAGAAAGCAAACTTTGGTAGCTGTTGCCTCCTCTTGGCCTGAGGTGTGAGGCAGTGTGGAACACCTCTGCTGTTTAGTCCTAAATTTTGCTCACTTAAGTGGCTGTTGTGCAGTTCAGATGTTCTGCAGTTAGGCTGTTTTAAATATTTAAACTGTAGTGCACCACACAAGATAATTTTGTTATTAACATTACATTCATGTTGACAGCGGAACACAGACGTTGCAGCTGAGATGCTGTGGGTATCTTCCAGAAATGTCAACCTTGATGAAAGAGGTGTGTGACTGGCTGTGAAACTAGTGCCCTTTTCACATTGTAGGCCTTATTCCTTCCCTTCTCTGATCTCCTTTTCTGGTCTTTCTCTTGCATTTCTCCTTTCTCCACCTTTTCTCATTCAGTATTGTAATGAAGAGGTCACTACTGAGTGCCAAGTGGTACCATGGACAGTGAAATAAAAGGTGTTTGTCGTGCAGGCATCCCATACAGTCATCCACACGCCCACAGGGTTTGACTCATCCATGTAGTGTCAGATCTGACTGCAAGCTGCTCACGGCACTGCTGCTGCTGCTGAGTTATGACTGGAGCCGAAGGTCAGGAAATTAACCTCTCGTACTTTTCACTGACATTTTCTTCACACATTCTTGATCTTATTTGCAATATCTCAAGACCTCCACTAAATAACACATTTTCAGGAAAATTCCAGTTTTACTAACAGCAATGAATGCTCTCTGGAAAAAGAAAAGCTCTCAGTGAAAACTGCCTGTTTGCTTTGACTCTGATAATATACACTGATCATATCTGCCCTCCCTTCTTCCTTACTCCCAGTCCCACCTTGTCTTCTCCCTCAACTTGGTTACATCCCATATATTGGAGACATAAAATTTTAAGAAAGAACAGAAAATACAGAGGGATTGGCATAGCAGTGGGGTTCACTTGACTGAGTGAAGATGTTTGTAGCATTGACATCTCAGCTAGTTACCTTTGGCTTCTCAAAAGCAGTTGAAAAAAGCCATGAACCCTCTTGGCATGAGTAGTACCAGCCTATAGAGGATGAACTGAAGGTATACTCAATGTTCAAAGCCGGGCTTTCTAAAGACCTGCAATGTGGGACTTACAGGTTATACTGATTATAAAGGCCATTGAGGCAAAAAGACTGTATTTTGGTGCATAGAAGCCTAGTGTAATGAGGTTATATTATGCTTTCCCTCCATGTCACATCCAGAGAAAATGTAATTGCTCTCTAGCTCATTGCTGTGACAAGTTCTGTTTAATGGTGAAGGTCAACTGCTTAATCTGTCATCAAGCAGCTGCATTGCAGGCCCCTAGCTTTGAATAACTGGCCTACAGATATGGTTCATCTGGAAATGGTATCACATATAAGAAGCAAACCAAAAGTCATCATATTTTGGATCTTATCACTATTTATATAACACATCAATAACACACCAAACACTGTTCTTTTCCTCTCTACAGTATGTTGTGCAGCTTGCTTTCTACACCATCAGCTTGTTCAGTGGCTGATGTGTAAGCTGGGATATTACTTTTAAATGAATTTTAGTGGCATCATGTATTCTGCAACAGGCCTGTCAAAATACAGTGTCAAGCTCTCATATGTCGTATGAAAACTGTTTGATGTTCTCCTCACTTGAACTCCTACTTTGCATTGTAATTAGAGAGATCTTGACTGGGTGAACTTCTTGGCTTTTTACATGCACAAGCCTAAGGACACTTTAATTAAAGTCAGAGAAAAACTTGAAGTGCAGGCGGCAAGAAATAATAATAAGACTAAAAACCCATTTGCAACTGCTGTAGAGCAGCCAAGGGGACAGGAGGTATCACAGTGGAGGAACGTAATGAACAGGGGGAATACAATACAATACAATACAATAATACAATACAATACAGTACTTACAATAGAATACAATACACATACAATACACCGGGTTGAAAGAGACCTTCAAGATCATACCATACACCAGGTTAAAAGACACCTTCAAGATCATCACGTCCAACCCATCAACCAATCCAACCCACCTAAACAACTAAACCATGCAACCAAGCACCCCATCAACCATTCCTTCCTCAACAGAGGCACACAATAATTATACATATAAATCGTGTTTCATATGACACATGACAGCACTAGCAGAAGAGAATGACAGCATCACTGACCAGTAAAACTGTCTCAGGAAAAGAAAATGCAATCCTTGGTGACACCAAGATCCTTAGTTTTAATTACAGCATCACAGTATCACAGTATTGCTAAGGTTGGAAGAGACCTTGAAGATCATTGAGTCCAACCTGTAACCACAGACCCCATGACTAGACCATGGCACCAAGTGCCACATCCAATCCCCTCTTGAACACCTCCAGGGATGGTGACTCAACCACCTCCCTGGGCAGCCCATTCCAATGGCCAATGACTCTCTTGGTGAAGAACTTTCTCCTCACCTCAAGCCTAAACTTCCCCTGGTGCAGCCTGAGACTGTGTCCCCTTGTTCTGGTGCTGGTTGACTAGGGAGAAGAGGCCAACTCCTTCCTGGCTACAACCACCCTTCAGGTAGTTGTAGAGAGCAATGAGGTCGCCCCTGAGCCTCCTCTTCTCCAGGCTAAGCAACCCCAGCTCCCTCAGCCTCTCCTCTCAGAGCTGTGCTCAAGGCCTCTCACCAGCCTTGTTGCACTTCTCTGGACACATTCAAGTGTCTCGATGTCCTTCTTAAACTGAGGGGCCCAGAACTGGACACAGGACTCAAGGTGCAGCCTAACCAAAGCAGAGTACAGGGGCACAATGACCTCCCTGCTCCTGCTGGCCACACCATTCCTAATGCAGGCCAGGATGCCGTTGGCCTTCTTGGCCACCTGGGCACACTGCCAGCTCATGTTCAGGTGGCTGTCGATCAGCACCCCCAGGTCTCTCTCTGTTTGGTAGCTCTCCATCCACTCCAACCCCAGCCTGTAGCTCTGCATGGGGTTGTTGTGGCCAAAGTGCAGCACCCAGGACTTGGACTTGTTGAATGCCATCCTGTTGGACTCTGCCCATCTGTCCAGCCTGTCGAGGTCCCTCTGCAGAGCCCTTCCATCCTCTAACTGACCAACATCTGCTCCCAGCTTGGTGTCATCTGCAAATTTGCTGATGACTGTCTCAATCCCCTCATCCAGATCGTCAGTGAAGACAATAAAGAGGATGGGGCCCAGCACTGATCCCTGGGGGATGCCACTGGTGACTGGCCTGCAGCTGGATGTGGCACCATTCACCACCACTCTCTGGGCTCGGCCCTCCAGCCAGTTCCTAACCCAGTGCAGAGTGTTGCTGCCCAAGCCACGACCTGACAGCTTAGCCAGCAGTTTGCTGTGGGGGACAGTGTCAAAGGCCTTGCTGAAGTCCAGGTAGACCACATCCACAGGCCTCCCCACATCCACCAGGCAGGTCACCTGATCATAGAAGGAGATCAGGTTGGAGAGGCAGGACCTGCCCTTCCTGAATCCATGTTGGCTGGACCTGATCCCTTGGCCATCCAGCAGGTGCACAGTGATTGCCCCCAGGATGATCTGCTCCATCATTTTCACTGGCACTGAGGTCAGGCTGCCAGGCCTGGAGTTTCCAGGTTCCTCCATCTGACCCTTCTTGTGGATGGGGACCACACTGGCCAGTTTCCAGTCATCTGGGACCTCATTGGTGAGCCAGGACTGAAGGAAAACGATGGAGAGCGGCTTGGCAGCTCACCTGCCAGCTCTCTCAGCACCCTAGGATGGATCCCATCCGCCCCATGGACTTGTGAGTGTCCAAGTGGCTCAGCAGGTCCTGAACTAATTCCTCATGGATATCCAGGGCATTACACTGCTCCCTGACCCTATCACCCAGCTCAGGAGGCCACTTGTCCTGAACTCCTCCTGCCCTGCTGTTAAAGATTGAGGCAAAGAAGGTGTTCAGGCCCTCAGCCTTTCTCTCGTCTTCAGTCACTGTGCTCCCCTCCAGGTCCAATAGGCAGTGCAGGTGCTTCCTGCCCTTCTTTTAGCGTTAACATATTTGTAAAAATGCTTTTTATTGTCCGTCACAGAGGTGTTCAGCCTCAGCTCCAACTGGGCCTTTGTCTCTCGAATTTTTTTCCTGCATAATCTAACAACTTCCTTAAACATTAATCCCTTTCAGAAGGGAGGGAGAGTTCCCCAAATCAGTAGGATATCCATCCCTTCCAGATTGTAATTTTCATCTTGTGAAGATAACCCTCTGCAGACTCCTTGTCTAGGGAGACAGAGACATCAGAATTTTCTGGAGGAATATTGCCGTTTTAGTAGTATTTATTTTATTTTTCTCATGTAAAATTAAATTTTTACAGAACACCTGAAATTTTCTTGTAGAAAATAGGACTTCTAGATGTTTTAAAGATTCAAAATAGAATAGAATTACCAAGGTTGGAAGAGACCTTGAAGATCATCGAGTCCAACCTGTAACCATAACCTCACAACTAGACCATGGCACCAAGTGCCACATCCAGTCCCCTCCTGAACGCCTCCAGGGACGGAGACTCAACCACCTCCCGGGCAGCCCATTCCAATGACGAATCACTCTCTTGGTGAAGAACTTTCTCCTCACCTCCAGCCTAAACTTCCCCTGGTGCAGCTGGAGACTGTGTCCCCTTGTTCTGGTAATGGCTGACAGGGAGAAGAGGCCAACCCCTTCCTGGCTACAACCACCTTTCAGGTAGTTGTAGAGAGCAATGAGGTCTCCCCTGAGCCTCCTCTTCTCAGGCTAAACAGCCCCAGCTCCCTCAGCCTCTCCTCATAGGGCTTGTGCTCAGGCCTCTCACCAGCCTTGTTGCCCTTCTCTGGACACGTTCAAGTGTCTCAATGTCCTTCTTAAACTGAGGGGCCCAGAACTGGACACAGGACTCAAGGTGCGGCCTAACCAAAGCAGAGTCCAGGGCACAATGACCTCTCTGCTCCTGCTGGCTGTACTATTCCTAATGCAGGCCAGGATGCGGTTGGCCCTCTTGGCTGCCTGGGCACACTGCTGGCTGATGTTCAGCTTCCCATCAACCAGCACCCCAGGTCCTCTGCCTGGCTGCTCTCCAGCCACTCTGACCCCAGCCTGTAGCGCTGCCTGGGGTTGTTATGGCCAATGTGCAGAACCCGCCTGGATGTGTTAAATCTCATGCCATTGGACTCTGCCCATCTGTCCAGCCTGTCGAGGTCTCTCTGCAAAGCCTCTCTGCCCTCCAGCAGATCAACTCCTGCCCCAGCTTGGTGTCATCTGTAAATTTACTGATGATGGACTCAATGCCCTCATCCAGATCATCAATAAAGATGTTGAAGAGCATGGGGCCCAGTACTGATCCCTGGGGCACACCACTAGTGACAGGCCGCCAGCTGGATGTGGCACCATTCACCACCACTCTCTGGGCTCAGCCCTCCAGCCAGTTCCTAACCCAACGGCGTGATCCTGTCCGGGCCAGGGGCTGACAGCTTGGCCAGGAGTTTGCTGTGGGGGACTGTGTCAAAGGCCTTGCTGAGGTCCAGGTAGACCACATCCACAGGCCTCTCCCACATCCACCAGGTGGGTCACCTGATCATAGAAAGACATTATCTGGTGCCGCTGTTTAGCCATCTGAATTGGGCTTTAGATTGTATAGAGGTCACAAGTACTTTACTTGTTTGTACACACCTGAATCTCAGTCTGTGAGCTGAATCAAATCTTAAGTAATCAAGTATACTCAAATTAGTTTTAGCTCTGGACTTCTCATGCAAGCAGGATTTTTATGGGTAGGAACATACAGATATTTAAACCTCACTACAGGACACTTTTCTTAACAGTGTTGAATCATAGGATGCAGTAAGAAAGATAAGAAAGATAAAGTGAGATAAAGAGGATGTGTGAGGTCTACATAACCATGGTTTTGGAAAATAGAACTTTCATTGATACTGTCTTATTTATTTATTTAGAAAGAAATGGGGAGAGAGAAATAGATAGGCAGGCCTAGTCCCAGAGTCAAGAGAAGGGAAAATGCTTGCATTGCTTTAGGGAAAAATAATAATAATAAAAAGGCAGAAAAAATACAGGAAAATATTGTCTACTCCTTTACCTGATTAAAATCTGTCCAGGCCGCTCTCCATCATTTTTCAGCAGTCCTGGCTCACTGGAGAGGTCCCAGAAGACTGGAAGCTGCCAACGTGGTGCCCATCCATAAGAAGGGCCGGTTGGAAGAGCCAGGGAATTATAGGCCTGTCAGCCTGACCTCAGTGCCAGGCAAGATTATGGAACAGGTCATCTCGAGTGCGATCACACAGCACTTACAGGATGACCAGGGGCTCAGGCCTAGCCAGCATGGATTTAGGAGGGGCAGGTCCTGCCTGACCAACCTGATCTCCTTCTATGATCAGGTGACCCACCTGGTGGATGTGGGGAGGCCTGTGGATGTGGTCTACCTGGACCTCAGCAAGGCCTTTGACACAGTCCCCCACAGCAAACTCCTGGCCAAGCTGTCAGCCCCTGGCTTGGACAGGATCACACTGCGTTGGGTTAGGAACTGGCTGGAGGGCTGAGCCCAGAGAGTGGTGGTGAATGGTGCCACATCCAGCTGGCGGCCTGTCACTAGTGGTGTGCCCCAGGGATCAGTACTGGGCCCCATGCTCTTCAACATCTTTATTGATGATCTGGATGAGGGCATTGAGTCCATCATCAGTAAATTTGCAGATGACACCAAGCTGGGGGCAGGAGTTGATCTGCTGGAGGGCAGAGAGGCTTTGCAGAGAGACCTCGACAGGCTGGACAGATGGGCAGAGTCCAATGGCATGAGATTTAACACATCCAAGTGCCGGGTTCTGCACATTGGCCATAACAACCCCAGGCAGCGCTACAGGCTGGGGTCAGAGTGGCTGGAGAGCAGCCAGGCAGAGAGGGACCTGGGGGTGCTGGTTGATGGGAAGCTGAACATCAGCCAGCAGTGTGCCCAGGCAGCCAAGAGGGCCAACCGCATCCTGGCCTGCATTAGGAATAGTACAGCCAGCAGGAGCAGAGAGGTCATTGTGCCCCTGGACTCTGCTTTGGTTAGGCCGCACCTTGAGTCCTGTGTCCAGTTCTGGGCCCCTCAGTTTAAGAAGGACATTGAGACACTTGAACGTGTCCAGAGAAGGGCAACAAGGCTGGTGAGAGGCCTTGAGCACAAGCCCTATGAGGAGAGGCTGAGGGAGCTGGGGCTGTTTAGCCTGGAGAAGAGGAGGCTCAGGGGAGACCTCATTGCTCTCTACAACTACCTGAAAGGTGGTTGTAGCCAGGAAGGGGTTGGCCTCTTCTCCCTGTCAGCCATTACCAGAACAAGGGGACACAGTCTCCAGCTGCACCAGGGGAAGTTTAGGCTGGAGGTGAGGAGAAAGTTCTTCACCAAGAGAGTGATTCGTCATTGGAATGGGCTGCCCGGGGAGGTGGTTGAGTCTCCGTCCCTGGAGGCGTTCAGGAGGGGACTGGATGTGGCACTTGGTGCCATGGTCTAGTTGTGAGGTTATGGTTACAGGTTGGACTCGATGATCTTCAAGGTCTCTTCCAACCTTGGTAATTCTATTCTATTTTGAATCTTTAAAACATCTAGAAGTCCTATTTTCTACAAGAAAATTTCAGGTGTTCTGTAAAAATTTAATTTTACATGAGAAAAATAAAATAAATACTACTAAAAACGGCAATATTCCTCCAGAAAAATTCTGATGTCTCTGTCTCCCTAGACAAGGAGTCTGCAGAGGGTTATCTTCACAAGATGAAAAATTACAATCTGGAAGGGATGGATATCCTACTGATTTGGGGAACTCTCCTCCCTTCTGAAAGGGATTAATGTTTAAGGAAGTTGTTAGATTATGCAGGAAAAAAATTCGAGAGACAAAGGCCCAGTTGGAGCTGAGGCTGAACACCTCTGTGACGGACAATAAAAAGCATTTTTACAAATATGTTAACGCTAAAAAGAAGGGCAGGAAGCACCTGCACTGCCTATTGGACCTGGAGGGGAGCACAGTGACTGAAGACGAGAGAAAGGCTGAGGGCCTGAACACCTTCTTTGCCTCAATCTTTAACAGCAGGGCAGGAGGAGTTCAGGACAAGTGGCCTCCTGAGCTGGGTGATAGGGTCAGGGAGCAGTGTAATGCCCTGGATATCCATGAGGAATTAGTTCAGGACCTGCTGAGCCACTTGGACACTCACAAGTCCATGGGGGCGGATGGGATCCATCCTAGGGTGCTGAGAGAGCTGGCAGGTGAGCTGCCAAGCCGCTCTCCATCGTTTTCCTTCAGTCCTGGCTCACCAATGAGGTCCCAGATGACTGGAAACTGGCCAGTGTGGTCCCCATCCACAAGAAGGGTCAGATGGAGGAACCTGGAAACTCCAGGCCTGGCAGCCTGACCTCAGTGCCAGTGAAAATGATGGAGCAGATCATCCTGGGGGCAATCACTGTGCACCTGCTGGATGGCCAAGGGATCAGGTCCAGCCAACATGGATTCAGGAAGGGCAGGTCCTGCCTCTCCAACCTGATCTCCTTCTATGATCAGGTGACCTGCCTGGTGGATGTGGGGAGGCCTGTGGATGTGGTCTACCTGGACTTCAGCAAGGCCTTTGACACTGTCCCCCACAGCAAACTGCTGGCTAAGCTGTCAGGTCGTGGCTTGGGCAGCAACACTCTGCACTGGGTTAGGAACTGGCTGGAGGGCCGAGCCCAGAGAGTGGTGGTGAATGGTGCCACATCCAGCTGCAGGCCAGTCACCAGTGGCATCCCCCAGGGATCAGTGCTGGGCCCCATCCTCTTTATTGTCTTCACTGACGATCTGGATGAGGGGATTGAGACAGTCATCAGCAAATTTGCAGATGACACCAAGCTGGGAGCAGATGTTGGTCAGTTAGAGGATGGAAGGGCTCTGCAGAGGGACCTCGACAGGCTGGACAGATGGGCAGAGTCCAACAGGATGGCATTCAACAAGTCCAAGTCCTGGGTGCTGCACTTTGGCCACAACAACCCCATGCAGAGCTACAGGCTGGGGTTGGAGTGGATGGAGAGCTACCAAACAGAGAGAGACCTGGGGGTGCTGATCGACAGCCACCTGAACATGAGCTGGCAGTGTGCCCAGGTGGCCAAGAAGGCCAACGGCATCCTGGCCTGCATTAGGAATGGTGTGGCCAGCAGGAGCAGGGAGGTCATTGTGCCCCTGTACTCTGCTTTGGTTAGGCTGCACCTTGAGTCCTGTGTCCAGTTCTGGGCCCCTCAGTTTAAGAAGGACATCGAGACACTTGAATGTGTCCAGAGAAGTGCAACAAGGCTGGTGAGAGGCCTTGAGCACAGCTCTGAGAGGAGAGGCTGAGGGAGCTGGGGTTGCTTAGCCTGGAGAAGAGGAGGCTCAGGGGCGACCTCATTGCTCTCTACAACTACCTGAAGGGTGGTTGTAGCCAGGAAGGAGTTGGCCTCTTCTCCCTAGTCAACCAGCACCAGAACAAGGGGACACAGTCTCAGGCTGCACCAGGGGAAGTTTAGGCTTGAGGTGAGGAGAAAGTTCTTCACCAAGAGAGTCATTGGCCATTGGAATGGGCTGCCCAGGGAGGTGGTTGAGTCACCATCCCTGGAGGTGTTCAAGAGGGGATTGGATGTGGCACTTGGTGCCATGGTCTAGTCATGGGGTCTGTGGTTACAGGTTGGACTCAATGATCTTCAAGGTCTCTTCCAACCTTAGCAATACTGTGATACTGTGATGCTGTAATTAAAACTAAGGATCTTGGTGTCACCAAGGATTGCATTTTCTTTTCCTGAGACAGTTTTACTGGTCAGTGATGCTGTCATTCTCTTCTGCTAGTGCTGTCATGTGTCATATGAAACACGATTTATATGTATAATTATTGTGTGCCTCTGTTGAGGAAGGAATGGTTGATGGGGTGCTTGGTTGCATGGTTTAGTTGTTTAGGTGGGTTGGATTGGTTGATGGGTTGGACGTGATGATCTTGAAGGTGTCTTTTAACCTGGTGTATGGTATGATCTTGAAGGTCTCTTTCAACCCGGTGTATTGTATGTGTATTGTATTCTATTGTAAGTACTGTATTGTATTGTATTATTGTATTGTATTGTATTGTATTCCCCCTGTTCATTACGTTCCTCCACTGTGATACCTCCTGTCCCCTTGGCTGCTCTACAGCAGTTGCAAATGGGTTTTTAGTCTTATTATTATTTCTTGCCGCCTGCACTTCAAGTTTTTCTCTGACTTTAATTAAAGTGTCCTTAGGCTTGTGCATGTAAAAAGCCAAGAAGTTCACCCAGTCAAGATCTCTCTTAATTACAATGCAAAGTAGGAGTTCAAGTGAGGAGAACATCAAACAGTTTTCATACGACATATGAGAGCTTGACACTGTATTTTGACAGGCCTGTTGCAGAATACATGATGCCACTAAAATTCATTTAAAAGTAATATCCCAGCTTACACATCAGCCACTGAACAAGCTGATGGTGTAGAAAGCAAGCTGCACAACATACTGTAGAGAGGAAAAGAACAGTGTTTGGTGTGTTATTGATGTGTTATATAAATAGTGATAA